>VUYV01000528.1:222568-274580 GCA_008711295.1 Anarhynchus alexandrinus
CTCACTAGTATAACACAAAACATCCCATTTAGATCCTAAAACAATGTTTGGCAAGTATTTTCCACAAGTTTTTCATTTTCTGAAAAACTTTTTTGAGTGAGGAAATATGAGTTTTCTAAATGGAGGCTATGAACCTCTCCTGCCAGTTTACCACTTTATAGTACTATGCAAGATTCAGTTTCCCATGGATGTGCATTACACTAATGCTGACATCTTTTGGGCTTCTACAAACATTGTTCCTGTGACAAAACATTATTTGAGTCCAAAATTCACTCTTCTTTAAGCAGTGTCTACTCCCGTAAATTTAGGACAATTTCAGTGTAACATGAAGGCTTAAATTTCACATTGCACAGAGTTTTGTTAGCAAGATATCACCCTGCCAACTGATGAGATCTAGCAAAATAGTAATGTTGTGCTGCGTTGACACTGGAAATGATAGAAAAAAAAAATCAAACAGATCTGCCCTCAGTCCCACTGAGGTAAGTCAAGAAAATGCTTTTAGCCCGCAGAGTAAAACAAGCAAATGATCAGAAGTCAGTCAACGCTTTTCCTTCTGGCACAGCTGTATGTTGGAGTGGATCTTTGTTATTTATTGCCATATTCCTGAAAATTAACACCGCTTCACCATCACTTTCGTTCCCTCACTTTGATCGTAAAAAGTTCTTTGCCAGTTCAGGAGAGAAAATTGAGTTTTCTTGCACATCGTCTCTACCATGTAAGTGCTCAGACACTGCCTACCTTATAAAACAGAGACACAGAGCACCTCACTACAAACCTCTCTTAGACTCTTCCTGTGTTGTTTTCATCTCACTCTGCTTGTCCAGAAAGATATTCTACTAGAAGAGATTTTGCCATGTTCCTATATGGTGCAGTGAAATGCCACAGCAGGTCTGAGGAACCCATCAAAAATCATGAACGTACCATTGGCTTTCTTCAGCCATATCCAAACCCAGCTGACTCAAGGCCAGTGCTTGCATATCCTTAAATGAGACATGGATGTTCAGATTCATTAGATGCATGAACGATGCTGAAAGTTGCAACAAATCTCAGGTTTGGCAGCAGTGATTTCACTGGGACTGACTGTAGTTTCATTAGCTGTGTGATATTGCAGACAAATATGCCGATTAATTCTTTCATAGCCTCCTCACTGCTATCACTAATGTGCTTCACCCAACGGTGGCAAGATCCAGGCTGAATGCACAAGAGTGACATTAAGCTTTTATTTCCACAGGTTTTAAAGAGAGCCCAACCTACATCAGTCCTGCTACGAGCTATCACCACAAACAGCTCACCTTCTCAGTTAAACTCAAACTGAAGGGAGGCTTTGTGAAATAGATACAAGTCCGCTGGGAACTAAGGTAAAACTCCTAAACTCATCTGCAAGTGTCAGCAGAATGAGCTTTGTACCACCGGACGCCAGAGGTGAAAAGCCAGAATTTGTCTTATTAGTTATCCAAATTCTATTGATTGCATCCCCTGAAGCAAACAGACTGTTCAAATCAAACGGAATTGCTCTTTTGTTTCCAGTGATGCATCTCTACCACACTCAGTTTCAGCTGTAGCTCAGGAGTCTTCCAGCCTCCTCCCTACAAAGTGGCAGCGTTTATTTTGATAGCATGAGTAGCAAACACTGAAATCATCAGCGTGCATAAAGTTTGTCAGTACAAAGTTTCCCATACACCTCTTGGACATATAGTTGAAGAAAGAGGGAAGCGCATGGAAGAGAAGGAGGATAAAGTTAACTATCTTTTTCTTGTAGAGATCATATGGGATATAGGACAAAGACTGTACTTCCAAACAGTCTGTATTTCCAAAGCAATCCTTCCTCCCTCCTTAACTCTGTAATATTCGTTTCTAGATAAATATCTTTAAAGGATGCCTATACTAGAAAGCCGTACAGTAACATTTTGGATAGTGGAGACCACAGTAGCTCAGGAACAGGCAGTGATGAGCTGACTGGCAGGGTTTATTAGCCTGGGAACTGCGGTCTCATGCAGCCACCTAGACCACTGTCAGAACCAAGCTAATGTACGATCGTGTTTCTGTGTGCTGCACAGATCCAGCTGCTCTGATCTGTGATAGCTCTCGGCATGATAGTCCATTACACAGGGCAGATATTCTGCTAATGATCCTCGAGCCACATTTCCAGTCACTTTCTTCATCTCCCCCTGTCGTCCCATTTTATTCCACCCATGAAGAGACTTCACAATTGCATGCCTCTTCCCCAGTTTGTGTTTCACATCCTACATTTTAGTATCCCTACTAGCTCTGTTTTTAGGGTCTGGCATTTGGTTGCCAACCATATGAAGGCCGACTGCTTCTCAATATTAGTAATTTACTTCCTTTGGTCTGTCTGAGAGTTATAGAAAAGCTAATGCCTAACTGGGAACTGGGTAGGGCAATAACCTGTTGATGTTCTACATATGACAGAAAGTGACCAAGCAATTCACATGAATGGCAACTTTATAAAAAAATGTAGAAACGTTTCTAGTGTTATTAAGGTTTACAAACCAGGCTTTCAGCTGAGTTGAATTTGGGGTTTAAATCAATTTAGTTCTTAAGGATTTCTGGAGTGCGAAAGCAACTTCTAGCCAGTAATAGAAGATTTCTACAGCTTCCCTTCTTGCTACCTATGATGAGTACATATTTTTTGGTAACTTTTGTTAATGATTGATGGGGCCAATTTCCCAAACATAACTCTTAATTATTTTTGCAATGGTTCAGTTTGCATGCCAATTACCAAACTCTGAAGTGAAGAAGGGCTTGTGTGCTTGAAAACGTCTGGTTTTTTTCCAATGACCTCACTGGTCCAGTAAAAGTTATTACTTCTCTCTGGAATGTTAGCTTGGCTTATATGCTTAGACTGTCACCCTTATAACAACATTATTACTATACTTTATTTATATCAGGCACTTACTTCAATGTGAATCATTTTATTTTACCATAAGTTTCCTCCCAAACTCCCATTTTCCTTTGTTTTAGTACACAAAGGGTGACAGTCTGTGTTCCTGAGATAAATCTGAAATGGCTTCACAAGAATTAGTGCTGCGATCTGCTCACTACACTGGTGTAACTCAATTATCAGACTTCAAGGCTACCGGGCAAAACCTCTGGCTGCTGGTAACACTTTGCTCCTTGACTGTCCATAGATCTCAAAGCGTGTAATGGAGGAAGTTATAGGGGGGAGGATGATCAAATGATTGACTCTGATGCTGAGAGATCATAGAATGGTTTAGGTTGGAAAGGACCTTGAAGATCATCGAGTTCCAACCCCCCTGTCATAGGCAGGGACACCTCCCACTAGACCAGGTTGCCCAAGGCCACGTCCAGCCTGGCCTTGAACACCTCCAGGGATGGGACCTCAACAACCTCTCTGGGCAATCTGTTCCAGTGCCTTACCACCCTCAAAGTGAAAAATTTCTTCCTAATGTTTAATCTAAACCTGCCCTATTCCAGTTTAAAGCCATTCCCCCTCGTCCTATCACTACGTGCCCTAGTAAAAAGATGGGAACAGATGTCTAACCTTGTGCCCATCACCAGAGCGTGACGTCTCACACCACCTCAGCATTCCTCCTCACACCACAACCAGTGCAGCACAGGACTCAATTTCAGTTTTAATTACACAATCATTTATCAGTACTTGCCCATAATAAGTAGATAAAGTCCTTCATCTCTGTTTAGCAGTGGATAATTCACTCATGTCTGCTATCACTGATACTGTCTTTTCCAGGGGACAAACCTCAAGGTCTTTATTCAAGTCCCAGCTTAGTTCCCACATTGACAAATTCCCTGTGAAAACAAAGAAGGAAAGGAGTGAGTTTAAGGCAATTAGGGGCTGCTAGTGTTGTCCCAAGTCACCATTAAAGAAATATTTTTTACTCCTTAGGTATTTTCTTTTTCATCTATGTTTTAATATCTGGTTTAAAGGCTGTGGTCTTCACCTCTTACACTTTTTGTGGCCACCATTTAGTCATCTTATTTTTTTTTAAGGCACATTTTCTGGCCTGGTATTTTCCTGATGTGTTTCTTTATGCAGTTCTGGTTTTGCCAGGTCGCTGTACCAGCTTCCACCAACAGGGCTGGAACATCCAAATATCGTTGCACTCACATGATGTTGAATTAATCCCACTTGTTTCATCTCTTAATCTAGGACATATCAACACTATCATTTGAGGACTCCTGTTATCATGTTCAGACGTATTTGAGTTATCTTTAATTCAATTAGCTAGCACATCAGTATGTACTTACGTTTCAATATCACTAAAAGCACAGCCCAGGCAGTTTTCCATGGAGGCTATGCACAGTCTCACAGGACTACATACAGACACAGGCAGTAAAGTGCATGTTTTGCAATTTCTTATGCTTGAACAATGACACTGGGTGGGTCATGTCCACTTGTTTGTGATGCGTTTTATGGCCAAAATCCTCCTTTTTGAAGTTCTCTTTTATCTTCACCTGTCCTAAAAATGCTGACTATTTCATAAATATTATTTTCCTTTTTTTTTTTTTTTTTTAGAAAAAAGCAAATCATCTTCGGTTTGAGAGTGGTATTTTTTTTTGGTCAAAATTTGATAACAAATTCCCTGTCTCAAGTGGTAGAGGAAAGAAAACAAACCAGAAGCCTGAAAAGCCTGCTGTGTTGTCATCTTAACTTTCCTCGGATCACTGTAGTAAGAAGAACATTGAAAGCTCTAATTTAAGAGAGAAAAGATCTTCCTATATTATTCTAAAACAATCTTATGAAAATTGCAAGATGACAAATATTTAACTTAGTATTATCATTTAATATTATATTATTGCTATGTTATTTGACTGTGATTCATAAAGTCTTCCCAATTAATTTTTTTAATCTATTACTAAACAGCACAGTGCATTTGATGGTACTAAGAACTGAACGAAATCTTCCTTCTTTTTTTTTCCACAATCTGTTTAAAGTCTGAAAGGTATTAAGAGCATAATGGAAGTTATACAGATGGATTTTCAAAGACTTCAACAAAAAAGGACTAAGTCATCCATGATTGATCAAAGGGATAAGTGGATTTTCCCCATTAAATCTTGAAAGACAAAAGCTTGATATCCAGTATCTTACTGAAGCATTGACTCTAAAGGAATAATTTTCCTACTGTTACACTGATAAAACACTATTAAACTCTAAATCAATATGAGCCTACTATTTTTTGTATTTGGCATTAGTCTTCCCACATGTAGCTACTATCAGAGTGAAATAAAGGCAATGTCTTCTTATTAAATGGATACACTTTTCAGTTTATCCCAAGATTTCTTATTTATCATCTGCTGTTATGTAGCTTTCATGGGTCATCATTATTGGGTAGGGAAGTACATATTTAGGTATTTTAAGATCTTATGCTGTGTACGGATTCCTCTAATCTTTGGATAATTTACTTATGCTCCTTAAAAAGAGGTCTTCCTACTATGAATATCTGTCTAGTAATGACATTCTCAGAACTGCACAAGATACTCATTAACACAACCAGACGATAAAAAAATTGCCTTTGTTCCATAAGGTAAAACCTCTGAGTTGAGCCTCAGATCATATTCCATTTTCTGTTACTGTGCCATATTGCAAGAACGGCTAATCTGCTATATGCTTGCTCGTCAACTGGGAATACACAGTTGTTTTGCTAATTCTAAAAAAACATGGCTAGTTGCCACAAATTTTGTCAGCTAAGGCAGAACCTCTAATCCTATTGTTGGGGAAGATTTTGTTTAGTGGAGCAGTCAATTATTTGCCATTTGATTTAATATGAGTTTCTGTTTTGTAGGAAATTTTAGTGATGATCAGGGAGAGACGGTGATTTTTTTTTATTTTTTTTTGAGCTTGCAGAGGCTGAAGGACTAGGAAGCTCATCCTGGCTTAGCCAAATCAAGGGCAGGACTGACTCCACTAGAGAGGTTTTAAAAAAAAAACACATACAGAGTAATCTGTCAACAGGGCAGCAACCAGTTCGCTTGTCAGTTAGGAGAGTCATATAGAGAGATGGGATTTTTTTCTTTCTTATATTAGGAAATGTTAAGATAAATTGAAAGGGCAGCTACAGCACCAGTGAGGGAAGTATCAAATATGGCACAGGCCATGGAGGTGGCTGGATGTTGGAGCTGTGAAATTAGCGTCATTTTAGAGCTGGTTCTTCATACAAGATATTTCCTGACCGGGCTGCTGGAGGAGAAGTTTCAGGTCCTGACAGTGTAAATGAAGACAACAACAGAGCTCAGATAGAGTTTTGGGGATGTTGTAGAAAGCTGAGATGATTTGCAGATACCTGGCATACAAGAGGACCCAAAAGGAAAATTTGTATAGAGGAAAGGGGACCATTGGCAACATGTGATTAGGAGTAAAACGCCTGGCTGTGTTCAGGAGAACCCAAGCACTGGAGTAAGCTCACTCCGTTAAGGAAAAAAGCCAGCACCATGATATAATGGAATAGCAAGAAAGAAGAAAAGAACTAGTCTGAAGTGAACAGACAGCGAGACAATAGAAGCCTTCAGAGACAGTGTCCAGGAGAGATAGGAGAATTCTCTGGAGACATTCAAAGGCAGGATGAAGTACAGAAAGAAAAATGAGCAGAAGAAAGAATACCAAAGAGAAATAGACGTGTCTCTTGTTAGTGCCGGTGCATCGCTAGAGACTCATTACTGAGAGGAGTAAGTAGGCACATTATGAAAGAGAATCAAAAAGGTGCTGTCTCCTGGGGAGCAAGGGCACATTAGGTAGAGTCAGGACTGAAGAGGAAGCTGACATAAAGGGGAAAAAAGGCTACTGGTTGCTCTTCACATCAGAGCAGGCAGCCAGGTTCTTGCCATAGACAACAAACTGTTTAATCTGATGCGGAAATGTAGTCCAAGAATGTCAGGCTCAGGGATCATTCCTGTCCTGAAAGATGGACAAAAAGGATTCAAGAGTTTCAAGAGCAGTAAGTGATTTCTTGGTGTTTATAGTATATTCAAACATTCATAGGTACACTACCTTTTCTTAAAGGAGATCGAGTTTGACATCACTTTTCCAAAAGGTTATAAACCAGGTAATTGCTGGAGAAAGTTGAGAGAGTCTCAGATAACCTCTACTCCCTGTACAAATACCAAGAGCAGTTGAAACAATCTATATGCTGTGATCATATGATTTATATGTCAAAGATTTAGCTGTGAGTAAAGGGACAGAGAACGTACATATTCTAGCTGGGAGCTCAGGACTGGGCTGGTGGAAACCACTGAAAGGTTTTATGCTTGCAAAGAGACTGAGATTCTTGGAAAGGTTGTGAAACCAGATATTGCAGGAAAAGTGAGAAAATGGAGGAAAGGTAGGGCTAACTGGAATGAAAACATTCATACATTCAGAAAAGAGAAATGAGGGAGGTGGTTGTGCTGGGTATTCGTTAAGTAGCTGATGGAATTAATTGCACTGCAGTGGCAAGGATAAAATGAAATCTTTTCTGATAAAGATTACTCCTAAGAAAGATGCTAAAAACAGTATTACAGATTTTTCAGGGCTAGATATGGATCTAGCTAATAATGAGAGAAATACATACATAGAAATTGTATCATTACAGGAAATTTCAGCTTCTCAAATACATGCTGGGGGAAAAAATACAAAACACAAAAAACCCCAAACCACACAAAGTACCAAACATGATGAGGCCCAGACATCTGGAATATTATATTTAGGAAAATTTTTGACAAATAGTCAGTGAAACAGTAATGCTATTTTAGATTTAGATTACATGAGCAGCAAAAAAACTCATAGAATAAATGTTCATAGAAAATAATCCTGGACTGAGTAAATGGGACAGATTTTGATTTTTTGAACTAAAAATTAGAAAAATTAGAAAAAGTAGTGTATGACTATCTAAGGGTAAATGTAAAGAAACACAGGAGTTTAGTTTGTAAGGGTGATGGGAATTAAACTCAAGGATTTCATTGGGAAGGGGGTAGAATTTCTTTAGGTCTGCAGTGCAATACTTTGAGTTTTTACTAAGCAAGGGGAAAAAAATAGCAAGGAAGAAATACTTTTCCCCTGGAAAAATGTAGAAAAGGAATGGATTAGCAAGAAAATTATATTTTTATAGTTAAAATGTACAGAAAAAGGAAAATGTAAAAGAAACTGAGATGGGCCTTGAAAGGAAGATTAAAATAAATTGCTAAAAGTAGAGGAATATGGAATAAACTTCAGGCAGTTTTGCATTAAATATCTTCTGTACAGCAATTTTGGAGGCCAAGACTCTAAGCCAGATGGTGCCTTCAAACTCTCCCTCTCCTTTCCACTCAATTTCTACACTTTCTGTCTGGCAACATGAGGAGAAAAATAGTGGAAAATTAATTCTAACATTAGCTAGCTTTTGTCTCAGTGTCTGGCCCCATTAAGTCAGCCTGCAGACCTGAATGTACCAACAACTTAGAATAATGTTGCTAGCTGCATTGCCAGGAAATACTCTCCTATTTAGGAACAAAAGGTTTATTCTAATGCTAATGAATTCACTAAGTATTCAGCAGAGCAGTCCCCGTGATACCAATGGCTCAGGTATACAGCACAGCAGCTGCATGAAATCCTCCCCATACCTTTCTTTCAGACAGAAGGAAAAGGCCCATCCACAATAGTCAAAAGGCACAATTTTGAGGTGCTTCTTTATGCACGGAAGTATCACAAAGCTGAGTCTTTTCATCTTCAGTATGTGCAGTAGCCCTGTCGATGAAATGGACATAACATGCTCATGTGTCCACCAAGGAGCATCCATCCTCATATCATCGGTAGAATACAGGTCTTGCCTACCTGCTGCAACTCTAAAAAGGGATCGTTTCTTACCAACATACAGTTCAATCCAGTCTTATCACGTAAAACGTGTCTTTGTTGCAGTTAACAGAGAGGTTTTTAAAAGTTAGCAGTTTTGACCACTCCCACAGAATATCAAAACCAGACATAGTTCTACTTGGTTTGTGATTCAGACTGGCCAGAAACACCCTCATTTCACTTTTGATTGACAAGAGGACTGTGCATCTTCCCCTTACTGAAATAAGCACATTTTATCTGTTACTCATCAACTGAGAAGCTGCTACCTCCAGCTACTGTAAATTTATGCATGTACATGTTATTTTTCTTACAGTTACAGTGGTCAGGAGCATAACACCGATTTTCTGGAATTAATACTGTTTCCATATACAATCCGGATGCACCATATTGTCAACAATCTTCATCATTAGTAGACAAAACCCTAGCTGCTAAAATGGATTTATTTCAAGCACCCTTCGTATTTCACCAAAGATATTGAGCTCAGTAAGATGGGCACATTTTAGAGAGTTTAGAGTGAAATTAGTTCTAGTTCAGGTAGGAATTTATGAGTGGATAGAGGCCTGATAGAACCCCAAAACACAGTGGAAAAGCTTTATGAAAATTATAGGTTAATTTTAAGGAAATGTCTCATTCTGCCTTGGAGAGTTTAAGGAAAGACACTCTCTAATTATACACACCACACACCCCCAGTTTCTATTTTTGTAGACTCAGCAGTACCCAACTGTACTGGCGAATCCGTGACTTTAATTACTATGCCTATTAAAACAAAGGCTGGATAAAGACCTCTTTTAAAACTATAGTTCAAAATGACAGCTGCTGGGTTTTCGTGTGATTTATCCCCAACACAAACTCTACAACTGAAACTGCATTTTGAGCTGTAATGTAACCAGACAGCTCAGATAATAAAAGATCATCTTCATTAGTAGCTGTATCCTTGATTAGTCTCTTCAGTGAAAGAAAGGGTCATGACTGACATTTACAAGTGAACAAAGGCATTAGCTAGACAACAGAACAAATAAAAATAAAGACATTCTTTTGTCTTTGTGCCTAAACAGACTACAAATACATTTGAGATAAAAAGTCACTAACATTTAAAAAATTGATTGATTTGCTTTAGGGAATAGATGCAGTGGCAATCATTCCAGAGAAATAACATCACCTCAGCTGAAATCTACCACCTCTATTCATATTTGATAAGCAGTGAGACTATATATGGCAGAAAATACTCCCAGTAAGTGGAAGTGTTTCAACTGCCCCATGACCTTTATATTTACCACGGACAAAACAACTTTAAGACAGTGCACTTGCTGTAAAATATTTACCACTGTTTTATATAGCTTTGTCAGTTTATTTTAATGCATTATCATTATCATAACTTTCATTTCTGGACTGTCTCAGAGGCCCTGAATAATGACGTACTACGACGCTAAAAGTCACGTCTTAATGTTGACAGCTGATGTTTCCAATCTCTTGCTTCTCAGAATACTTACAGTTATTCAAATCTCCTGGGTCAAGGTTTGCTCTGTTAGGATATGTCCATTCATTTAAATCCAGAAAAAAATTACCATTTTCACCAACATTATCCTGAACTCACAAGGGTGAAGCCGAGAGCAGAATGTGACTCACTCCATTTCAGAAAGATCTCCACAGAGAAATTGAATTTTATTAATAATATTTTTGCAGGACTTCCGTGAGCTTCCATTTTCATTCATGGCTGAAAACACTTTAAATAGAAATGGCTGAAAAAAATGAAAAAAAACCTTGATAATTCCCCTCCATCTTTTGTCAACAGTTCAATGCAACTGAGATGTTTCCATGTTTGTAAGTTTTGGATGGCATGTTTTCAATTCTAATAATATTCTCTGTTGTAGTAGTAGAGCAATTCTTTTGGTTTTCATTCTTTACATGATATGAAGGAAAGCCAAAGGAGTAAAATTTAGCATATTTCGTATGTGCACCCACTTGCACACATTTCATAACCTCAGGAAGAAAATGCATTTGCTTCTCTCCTACTGGTGAGCAGTGGGAGGTTTTGATTTTTTTTCCTCCTACTATTGAAGAGCACTTATTGGAAACAAAAAGCAACACAGAATTTTAAATGTATGAATTCTGCACATGTTAATTGTTTACCATCAAATCCAGGCTTGCTGACATAGGTTTGGTATTATCCAGAATTCTGCATGGAATAGCTATTTCATATTAAAGGTAAATTTCTGAATGAGTCTTTCTCTGCAAACCTCTCGCTGCTATATTGGTACTGCTCACTAGAAGCCAGCTGAATTAATCTCAAGCACAACAGAACCTTCTGTAATGCCATATGAAGAATTTGTCACAGTGACATTCTTGATTCTTTCTGACAGTTGAATGACACACAGCATTGCTAATTCACAAAGTAATGCTGGGCACTTTTCTGCAATGTGACTTTTCATCTTCCCCACAATTGCTTGCTCACATATTTTGCTCCATATTAAATTACTCATATGCATAACTGATATAATCTCCTTTCTGCATTCACATGTGTCTACAAGATTTAGTTATTATCCTGTCTGGAATGAAGTCTGGACTCCTCTCGTACAATTAAACAATTATTCTGGCATTTTATATCTCCTCACATTAGGTGCAAAGGAACACATTATAAAAATTGCTCTAACCTATATTAAGGGAGCCTTCCTAATTTCCATTCCATTACCTTTATATTCTGGAAGAAAGCTAGATGTCTTGGGCTACATCCAAGTAAAACAGAGGTGGTGATTACTAGCAGGTGCATACATATGACAGAATCAATATACTTTATTAATGTCTTCCCTTAGCTTGATTTCCTGAAGGTAAAGTTTTGGCCATTTTTAGCACATGATGCAAGATCCTTTTTTGTCTTCTTTACTAAGCACAGTGTCTGGGACCTCCCTGGTGACTAATCTCTAAATCTTCACTCATAGCCCTTGTGGTGTGGCTTATTTGATAGCAGAGCAGGCGCATGATCCGTGTGATACTCTGGAGAATGTTGAACCTTAGAGAGCACGTTTGCAGCCACATCTGACGGGAAACTTGAGACACACTTCCCATGAAGATTTGCTTAGTTTTCGAGGCATGTCCACGTCCATTTTTTTTGCAGGCTCTGTTTGTATGTCTCTCAGATTTCCAGTGATTTAAATTAATGACAGGATTATGCCCAGAATCACCATGTTCTAAGTGAGCATTGCAGCCTAATAAAGAAAAAGGGGCTTCGTATTAATAAGGTCTGGCACAGGCAAAGAGCTTCGAAGCACCCTGCATGATCAGTCAAGGGCCAGAAAATATCAAGCCATGGGTCGACACCTATATATGAAATAAAAATAGGTTGGATTTAGAATATTCACTATGAACTACTCATCCACAGACGCAAAGCTCTCACTTGGATTTCTTAGCTGGTTTTGAATGACAGCATACTGAGGAAAATCACAGCATGTGCTTTCAGCAGCCTCCACCCTGCAGAGGAAATATCTGCTAGGTACCTTCACAGCAGCAATTTGTGACAAATGATGTGTCCATTATAAACTCCTTGCTCTCCAGGAAGAGCAAGGGAGAGTCAGGCATGTGGGAAATCACCAGTGCACACAGCATGGGGAACAAACAAGAAGAATTAGAGATCTGTGTGTGGTCGCAGGGCCGCGATCTCATTGCAATTACTGAGAGGTGGTGGGATAGCTCACATGACTGGAATGCCGTCATGGATGGCTATGTTCTCTTTAGGAAAGATAGGCCAGCGAGGCGAGGTGGTGGAGTTGCTCTTTATGTGAGAAAGCAACTGGAATGTATCGAGCTCTCCCTGGGGGCGGATGAAGAGCAAGTTGACAGCTTGTGGGTAAGAATCAAGAGGCAGGCTAATATGAGAGACACCATTGTGGGTGTCTATTACAGGCCATCTGATCAGGATGGGGAGGTTGATGAGGCCTTCTACAGACAGCTGAGGGTCGCCTCACAATCACCGGCCATGGCTCTCATGGAGGACTTCAATAACCCTGATATCTGCTGGGAAGGTTACTCAGTTAGGCATGTACAGTCAAGGAGGTTCCTCCAGCGTATTGACGATAACTTTTAGACTCAGCTGGCAGAGGAGCCAACAAGGAGCGGTGTACTACTTGACCTAGTACTGACAAACAAAGAGGGACTGGTAGATGACATTAAGGTTGGGGGCAGACTTGGCTGTAGAGATCATGAGAAGACAGAGTTCAGGATTGAGTAGTATGCATAAAACGACAAGTAGGATTGCAGCCTTGGACTTCAGAAGGGCTAATTTTGATCTCTTCAAGAAAGTGCTTGGAGAAATCCCATGGGTTAGGGCTCTAGAGGGTAAGGGGGCTCAAGAGAGCTGATTGATATTCAAGTATCACTTCCTCCAAGCTCAGGATCAGTGTATCCCTAAGAGCAAGAAATCAGGCAAGGGAAGCAGGACACCTGCATGGTTGAGTAGGGAGCTTCCGAAAAAGTTTAAGTGGAAGAAGGAAGTTTACAGTATGTGGAAGAAGGGACTGACCACTTGGAAAGATTACAAGAATGCCGTCAGAGTATTCAGGGATGAAATGAGGAAAGCCAAAGCCTCCTTAGATTAAATCTGGCAAGGGCTGTCAAGGTCAACAGGAAGGGTTTCTTCAAGTACATCAGAGGCAAAAGGAAAACTAGAGAAAAATGTGGGCCTGCTGTTGTATGAGACAGGTGCCATGGTGACAGATGATGCAGAGAAAGCGGAGCTGCTGAATGCCTTCTTTGCTTCAGTCTTTACTGCTGAGGCCAGCCCTCAGGAGTCCCAGACTTTGCAAGTAACATAGAAAGTCCAGAGGAAACAAAACTTTCCCTTGGTTGAAGAGGATCAAGTTAGAGATCAGTTAAGTAAACTGGATATCCACAAGTCCATGGGGCCTGATGGGATGCACCCACGAGTGCTGAGGGAGCTGGCAGAAGTCATTGCTGGGCCACTCTCCATCCTCTTTGAAAGGTCCTGGAGAACAGGTGAGGTGCCTGAGGACTAGAGGAAAGCCAATGTCACTCCAGTCTTCAAAAAGGGCTAGAAGGATGACCCGGGAAATTATAGGCCAGTCAGCCTCACCTCCATCCCTGGAAAGATGATGGAACAGCTCATTCTGGGCATCATCTCCAAGCATCTGGAGGAAAAGAAGGTTATCAGAAGTAGTCCACATAGATTCACCAAGGGGGAGTCATGTCTGACTAATCTGATAGCCTTCTGTGTGGCATGACTAGATGGGTGGATGAGGGAAGGGCAGTGGATGTTGTCTACCTTGACTTCAGCAACGCTTTTGACACCATCTCCCACATCATCCTCATAGGCAAGCTTAGAAAGTGTGGGTTAGAGGAATGGACGGTGGGGTGGATTGAAAACTGTCTGACAGATAGAGCTCAGAGGGTTGTGATTAGTGGCACAAAGTCTAGTTGGAGGTTTGTAACAAGTGATGTTCCCCATGGGTCAGTACTGGGTCCAGTCCTGTTCAATATATTCATCAATGACCTGGATGAAGGGATAGAGTGTACCATCAGCAAGCTTGTTGATGACACAAAACTGGGAGGAGTGGCTGACACGCCAGAAGGCTGTGCCACCATACAGCGTGACCTGCACAGGCTGGAGAGTTGGGCAGAGAGAAACCTTATGAAATTCAACAAAGGCAAGTGTAGGGTACTGCATCTGGGGAGGAATAACCCCATGCATCAGTACAGGTTAGGGGCTGACCTGCTGGAAAGCAGCTCTGTGGAAAGGGACCTGGGAGTCCTGGTGGACAAGAGGATGACCATGAGCCAGCAATGTGCCCTGGTGGCCAAGAAGGCGAATGGCATGCTGGGGTGCATCAAGAAGAGTGTGGCCAGCAGGTCGAGGGAGGTTATCCTCTCCCTCTCTTCTGCCCAGGTGAGGCCACATCTGGAATACTGTGTCCATTTCTGGGCTCCCTGGTTCAAGGACAGGGAACTGGTGGAGAGGGTCCAGCAAAGGACTACAAAGATCATTAGGGGATTGGAACATCTTTCTTATGAGGAAAGGCTGAGGGACTTGGGTCTTTTTAGTCTAGAGAAGAGAAGACTGAGGGGTAGGGGAGATCTTATCAATGCTTGTAAATACTTAAAGGGAGGGTGCCAGGAAGATGGAACCAGTCTTCTTTCAGTGGTGCCCAGGGATAGGACAAGAGGTAACAGGCACAAACTTGAACATAGGAAGTTCCACCTAAACATGAGGAGGGACTTCTTTACTTTGAGGGTGGCAGAGCACTGGAACAGGTTGCCCAGAGAGGTAGTGGAGTCTCCAACTCTGGAGACATTCAAAACCCGCTTGGACACCATACTGTGCAACCTGCTGTAGGTGACCCTGCTCTGGCGG
Source organism: Anarhynchus alexandrinus (assembly GCA_008711295.1). NCBI lineage: Eukaryota > Metazoa > Chordata > Aves > Charadriiformes > Charadriidae > Anarhynchus > Anarhynchus alexandrinus. The sequence goes on from VUYV01000528.1 coordinate 237,727, forward strand.
GGGGTTGGACTAGATGATCTCCAGAGGTCCCTTCCAACCCCTATCATTCTGTGATTCTGTGATTCTGTTTCCCCAGTTGCAGCATAGTGGGCTTGGTGCTGAGTGGGAATGTCTTGTGCAGAGACTGGAGGGTCTCTGCAGCAGTGGAATATAGGCTTGACTCTAGATACCAAGACACTCTGGGACAAGGAACATTTTCTAGCTCTCAGGTCTGCAATGAATAATGAGTCCCAGTGGCATATCAGGACAAACCCTACTTGTGTGCTATTCCTCTTTCTCCATCTTTCCTCCCCATATCTACTCTTCCTTTGGAAGGGAATAGTATAACAGGGGTATTTTAGTGAGCCCCTTGGTCAGCTCCTGCCACACAGTGAGTAAAACAACACATAAGTTCTGGCTAATCAGGGTTTAAACTGAGGTTTTACAATATGCACTAGTGCAATCTCTCTCTCTCTCTCTAATGCATTCATAGTTATGGTTTCTTTTAGTTAATCATCCTAATCCATCCACCTCTTTGGAGGAAAAAGGCTAACAGGATCTAAATCAATCCTTGAAATGTCTGGTCACAGTGGGAAAAAAGGAGACCCTGACTCTACCTGATAACATCTGACATATCTGGGCATTAGGAGTCTCAGCAGAGCATATTCCAACTGCACCATGTTACCCCACAGTGCAAATCCCAAAGTTGTTGCCTTCTCTCTGTGTTGACTGACTTAGCATTTGTACTTGACAGAGATTTCTGACTCTGACTAAAAATTAGCTATTGCAAAACACATGGCTCCCACAGATGGTCTAGTAAAGCCAAAGTATTTTCTTTCTCCTAGAGTTTCCGCCAATCCCACCAAGGCTGTGTGTGACAGATGCAGTTACAGTTGAGATACTTTTTAGTGGTTACTATATTTTCACTGTCGGCACCAGTGCCTACTGTGCCGCCACATGTAACTTTTCAGTGGCTCCTTTTGTACAGTGTAGAGTTCATCAAAGGCAAACTCATGTCGTCATGAATGAATAATGTCCTCACGGCACATGGTACTCTGCATTTTATTTTGGTTCTCAATGAGTAACTCCTGTAAAGGGATTTTTCTAATGTACTATATTTGTATAATAGGCTTCTCATGGCAGCTTTGAACACATGTAGTCAATTTAATTGATTATGCTCCTATTAAAAATAGTCATACACCAGTGACAGTCTTGACAGCCCATCTGTAAACAACAGAAGCTATTTAAACCCAGCACTATAATGCTAATTGGTAAAACATTACTTGTGGCTGCATACGAATCTCTTGAGTGAAATCCTCACACATTCGCTCTACAGGATGTATTAGGGGAATGGACATGAAATTCTCCTCTAGAAATCCTCCAGGCATGAGGAGCACCTTTCCAAGGCAGGAGTGCGATAAAAAGAGGTACTTTGGCTTTGCTTTGCTGGCTGGTAGCCTTACGCTTACAGAAGCACAGGCTGGTGATTGCCGCAGCATATGCCCAGTACAAGCATTGCCCTTTCCCTTTGGCCATGTCCCACCCCACATGCCAGCAATGAGCAGAAGGGCAGGAATACAGGCACTTCCAACTCTGTCGAACTGCCACAATTTCGCCTTACATTATGGTGATCTTTCTGGGCCAAATAAACAGACTTTATATGGGAAATTTGACTGGGATGTAGCACAAAGTAAGCACACTGTAACAGCATCACCCAAGCGTCCCACCTGCACCACTCGCAGGCACAGTATCACTCTTTTAAGGGAGAAAAGATGCCACAAAAAGAAAGGGCTGGGCTCTGAACAGCTTTAATTTGACAGCTCCCTCGTCACCACTGGAACGACAATGATTAATGCTGGCTGAGGGTGCAGGACACTGAATTCTTCCTTGCATAACTAACAAAAGATTTTCCTCTTAATCTAATTTCTTCTTCCATTTTAACTCTCCCTTAGCTCTACAGCTTCTGCTTTGAGAGGCATTTAAGGCTTATTGCAGGCAAAATGCAAGTGCACAGACTTCATGTTAAAGAGAAAATTTGATGTCAAGTACCAGGCAAGCACTCGTGGAAAGCTACCTCTCTGATTCCTGAACATAAGCTAAGAGGGACCAGCCAGGATTTGGGCCCAAGCCTCTGACGTGTTAAGTAGCTGTGACACCCACTGAAACAGGATGAGTCAACAGCAACTTCCAGGCTCTAGCCTTTATTTCCAAAATAGCTGTTTGAGACGATGTTGACATTTTCCTCCAAGACGCTTTTCAATGTCGAAGAAAGCCATCATTCGGTGACATTCTCTAAATTTCCAGTTTTCAATGTAATTTTGATTCTTTGAAAATGTATTTGACAAAACTCCTGTGCATGATTTATCTGAACTAAAGAACAGGAAACATACCTCATATTTAAAGGAAATCCTTCAACACTTGTTGGGAGGGACTGGCTGATATTGTAGAATGGATCAATACTTCTACTATAGCATGAAGTGGTAAGCCATTTCCTTGGTATTTTTTTACATTTCTCTTCTTTTTGAATACTGTGGAGTTGCCACTTATTACTTATAGAAGTACTAGATACAATATGTATTTTTATAGATCTATTTTTGTTTTTCTTTTGCGCACACACACATGCCAGGATAAACGAGGCAAGCTTTTAATTTTTTTTAAAGAAATTGGAGCATGTGTTTATATCTTTTGACTTCTTAATTTAAAAGCATCAGAGACTTCACCACAAATCACCACTGTAACAAATCATTATGTTTAAATCCACTTTAGCTGTCATAGGGACTTATTCATCCATTAATGGCTGACTGCAATGCATATTTATCCGGCACTTACAATTTCTGCTTGCTTCTCCCTTTCAGTAATGACTTCATTCTGAACCTTTTCACAGTGTAGTATTATTCAAAGTAAAAAAAAACTTTCTAATACTTGTCCAGCAGTTGCTGCAGTCTATCATCACAGCATATGCAAACTATTATGTTTTAAAGTGTTTATAGACACAAGTGGCCTAACTCTGTGCTTCCCAAACAGCCCCTAAGCAACAGTGAAGCTCTGTATCCCAAAATCCTTGTGGCTGCAGCAAATATCTAAAATGCAGTGTATGTGTGGTATTATACCTATTGGTTTAATCGTTTTGCTGAGACATGCCAAGAAATCTAATGGTTCCTTTTATTTTTCTTTTTTAGAAGCAAAACTTTTCTCTGTAAGATAAAAATTTTATCATGTTTATCAAGCTAAACATGAATAATTGACAACGTATTTTTTTTGTTTGGTTGATTGTTTTTTGTTTTGTCAATGGTCTGTGACACCTAGCACTGTTATAGGGCACAGGCTACATGCTGACCTGGCAAAGAGTGCTTTTTCTTGACATCCATCTAGATGCTTTACTCAACACAGCATTCATTAAAGCTTATATGTCACCTACACTTTGCCATTCAGATTTCTATTTACTTTTGGCACTTAGCCCCCACCCTTCCACTTTCGACCCCTGCCACCTTTAATTACCCAACTCATCTGTCAAAAGGCTGTACTTTCTATTTTTTTAGCTGAAAGCTTGCCCACAACTTCTCCCTGAAAGCACACTTACTGAAAACTAAGCCAGTATTTTATACAAACACCCCTGGCAGAGGTGTTCCTTGGAGGTTGCTGACCAAACACTGGAGAAGCTGATCAGTCAGCTGCACTGAGGTGAAGGTTTTCAAAGATGCCCTAGAGCTGGACACTCAGATCACAATTAAAAGGAATGTTTTGGGTATGTATTTGCTTTTTTTCTCCTTTGAAACTCCAGTCTAACTGCTGTATTTAACCAAAGTTAATTCTGAAGGCCTGTGTACACACCAACAACGCTGATATATTTAAATGGATGCCCTTAAATGATTTTATATAGATTCAGCTGGCTTTAGTAAAGCTGTCAAGAAACAGTACTTATTTTTCTACATCCAGCCCCACTAGTGGAAGGGTTTACTTCCTCCTTGCTCCTCATCGCTCCTGCATATCTGACAGGCAAGCTGTGTCTGTCCCAGCTGACATTTCCTACTCCTAATGCTAAAAGGATTTTTCCTCTCTTCTCCTCTTCTGCTACTTGTAGCTCCATTGCCACTTTATCTACCTATTGCCTTTGCCTCCCTGACCGCCTTTCTTCCTGCTCTGTCACCCCTCTAAAGTCTTTTCTCCTATGGCAAAAGTTATTGCTGTGAAGGAGTAGGCTCTGGCATTTTCAGCTGCACCATCTGCTATCTATTGAGAGGGACCTTGACAGGCAGGAGAAATGGGTCACTGGAAACCTCGTGAAGACTAACGGAGGGAAATGCTAAACCCTGCACCTGGGGAGCAACAACCCCATGCACCAGTACAAGCTCTGAACCAACTGGTTAGAAAGCAGCTTTGCACAGGAGGTCTTGGGAGTCCTGACGGGCAAGTTGACCATGAGACAGCATTGCACCTTCTTGGCAAAGGTCAACAGTACCCTGGGCTGCATTGGGAAGAGCATCACCATCAGGTCCAGGGAAGTAATCCTTCCCCTTTACTCAGCACTGGTGAGACAAATCTGGAGTGCAGGGTGAAGTGCTGGGCTCAACAGTACAGGAGAGACATGGACATAGGGCCACTAAGGTGACGAAAGGACTGCAACATTTCTCATATGAGGAGAGGCTGAGACAGCTGGGACTGTTCAGCCTGGAGGAGAGAAGGCTCAGGGTTGCGTTATCAGTGTGTGTAAATATCTGTTGGGAGGGTATAAAGAAGATGGAGCCAGGCTTCTCTCAGCAGAGACCAGTGAAGGACAAGGCAATGGGCACAAATTACAATACAGGTAATTCCCTTCAAACATAAGAGAAAAGTGTTTTTACTGTGAGGGAGATCAAAGACTGGAACAGGCTGCCCAGAGACATTGTACAGTCTTGGAAATATTCAAAACCTGACTGGACACGCTCCTGTGAAACCTACTGTACTTGACCCCTGCTTGAACAGGGGCTTGGACTAGACGATTTCCACAAGTGCCTTCCAATCCCAAAGATTCTACAATTCTATGCTATCTTCTCTGTGGTTTAGACACATCAGTCACAATCTTCCTGTCTTTCCCAGTTCAAACTTCTAGTTTTACACAGATTACCAGAACACAAGCAAAGGATCACATACCTCATATCTTGCCTTCATCGTGTGTGAGGTTTTTTTGTGCGCTTGTTTGTTTCCTAAGAGAAAGGAAAAGATTTTCTGTACTTTACTCTTCCCTCTTTTAGGTCATCTTCCCTGGAATCTAAGAGAGCAGGTAAGGAATCACAGAATCATGAAATATCTCAAGTTGGAAGCAACCCATAAGGATCATTGAATCCAACTCCCTGCTTGTTGCAGGGCTACCTAAAACTAAACCATATTACTAAGGAATTCTAACTAATTGTTAGGAGGCAAAGGACAGACTGATAGAAGGTGGAATTGTTGCTTTCACATATAGCCATAAATAACAATTAATCAAGGGTTATGTTTCAGTGAAAAAAATATCACAGTACTTCCACAACCAAAACCCAGTCCAGAAATGTTCTAGCCAAGCACTGGAATGAGAAGATATTTCTAACACAGTCACCCAAAGAAGAGAGGAAATGACATTCTGAAACCCCTCCCACAGCTCTGTGCTTAGATCTCACATCTGCTCCCAAAAGCACTTCAAGCACCACCAGTCCTTTGTGGTCCTGAGAAGACTTTGTGTGCAACAGGTAGTTTTTATGATATAAGAAAGAATACTGTGGGGACCAACAGACAATGGGTCACCAGGACAGCTGAGGTTGGGGTGGCATTCAGGGTTGTCTCCCCACATCTGGATTTCCTCTGTCACGGCACGAAAGTCAGAGCTACATGTCAATCAGTGTCTCTTTATGCTATAAGCTTGAAGGTTTCAGAAGCTGACTGACAAGCAGAAGTGGGATGCGTAACTAGGTGCTGGTAACCTTAACAATTGAGAAAGCTGGCTGTGTAAGGAGGGCTGGAGTCATCATCCAAAGCAAGCCAGTAGCTAAACAAGGAAAACAAGCCCATTAATACCTTACTACTCAATTTAATTGAGTCAAATGGATCTCCTGCAGGCTGGGGTCACCTCTACCAACAGCCAATTTCCATAGCACAGAGAAAGGTCTCCCTCTTGACAGGGTTCTGTGTGGTCCTTGGCAGGTGGGCAGGTGGTTCAAGAGGCTTTACTGAAGTTCACTGAGAAGGGGGAAGGGAACAGAAAGACTCAGGGAAGCCCTGAAGAGTCTCATACATAACTGTGCATTCCTAGGCATACGGCTTTGTGCATTGTGCCCGTATGCACAGGCTGTACAATGTTCTACTGTTCATTTGGTGTGTCAAGTTTAGCAGAAAGCTGGATCCCAGAACCATTATGTAGGTCTTTTGGCTGAGGAGCTGGGAAGGGAGAAACTGGAAGGGATGGCTGAATACAGGTTACGTTACAGGCAGTGCGAGCAATGTATTTCTCTCTTTCCCATTCAAAATCTTGTTTCTCTGACTAGCAAGTCTTCACTTCTCCATCTCCAGGCTGGAGTAAACCCACATTTTTTACCTATCTCTGAGCAAGTGAGATCTCTATGGGAAACAGATTCATGCAGGGCATTCTTCCCACAGGGTCAGCTAATCTGTCCAGCAGCCAGGGTGGTCTTGGGAGGGGTCTGTCATCCAGCCGGGATTGTAGGTTTGAGGCATACGCTATGCATTTACCATTGCATCATGGCATTATTCATACAAGGCTGTAATCCTCCTCAGAGTATAATTATGCACAGTCTGCTGAGCTCCCAAAATGTAATTACCGCTCTATGGGGCTGGGTTATGTTCACAGGCTGAGCCAGGGCATGACTCTCCCTTTCAGGGCCTGGGTGCCCCATACTCTGCCAAGATTTTTTTCCTTCTGTTCCTTCTTGACAGGTAAATAGAGGGAGTGAAAAATAAACATTTTCCTGACACAGGCATCAGCTGCACCAAGACAACTGTGGTGTGGATCTGAATAATATGATCTTCTGCCCCTTACAGGCTTGATAAGCTGCAAAAAATGTGCAATGGTTTGAAATGCAAAAAAACACCCACAGAGATTTCACTGGCCTCACTGAGTTGAGAAACGGGGCTTGGGCTTTTCCAGGGACCTCAGACAACTTTAAGTTTCCAGATTACGGCATAGAAGGCACTGGTTTTAGCGACAAAGAACATTCTAAAAGCCTGTCGTTAAATCTCATGGGGGAAATCTAAAAGGTTTTTGAAAGAGAACAGGGACCCTCATTGGCTGTTTTGTTGTAACTTTTTCCCTCCTGCTGCTTATCTCTTGCTCCTGAACTCTGCCCATGCTACTTAGCTACTGAAGGAGGAGAGTCTGTCAAGTTTCCAGACAGACACAGGTAATTCTGAAGGTTGGGGTTCTGTTTCAATATCTTCTAATAATTTGTCCCCCTGCACAGACACCGTTCTTGGCTGTGGGCCAGGAAAATCCAGAGTGTTTCCAGGGAGATTTGAGCTCTGCTGAGTGCCATATATTACAGTTGGCTCAAAGAGAATAAATCCAATATTTTTATGGAACAGTTTAGATACAGGAACAGGCAAATTGCCACGCTAACACATTCCCTGCCTCCGAAGGGAGGCAAGTAAAATATTCACTCAGTCTTTGATTAACTTCCTATCCTCCATCATCGTAAAAACCTTCCAGTCAAGAAAATCTGCATGGTGCTGGGTCTTAGCTGCTCACCTCTGCTGCTCCTCAGCAGGGAAGATCAGGCTGTGCTGGATGCATCCAGGGCTGTCTTGAGGCCGTCTTCCCTGAGTAGAGCAGCCAAATGGCTTACCAGCTGCTTAACTGCTTTGGAGATGAAGATTCGTGATACCATTAGCCTTAGAGAGGAGATGAGAGGAAACCCTGCGTAGGACTGCGCTGAGGAAGACACCTACTTCTTGTTAATCATATTGATTACTTGAGATGATACAGAGAGCCTCCCTCGCTTCAGGGGAGCCAGCTGATTTGGCAATAGTTAGGGCATGAGTTTTTGTCCTTCTGCAAGCCTCTGTTATAGATCAACATCTCCTTAACACAAAGTTGGACTTTCGCATTTCACCTATACTGGGAGACAAATGATGCCTGCAGATTAAAAAACCTCCCTTTGGACTTTATATTCTTGTTCTTTTGCTTTGTCTTACCCCATATTACAAGCTCTATGGTGAAAGATCTCTTTTGGTAGTCAAGGTGTGATTTACATAACGGAATCTCTGAATATGGAAGCATTTCACAGCCATTTTCAAGGTTAACAATTAAAAGAATGGTTAATTCCACATTAAAAATGCAAAACAGTATTTGATCCTCAGGGAGTTACACTCAGCTGGTAACCACACAGTGGCTTAATATAAAACGCATCAACTCCTCCCTGCTATTTTTAGCATAGCCAATAAAACTTAGACGCACCATTACATACTTTAGCCATGGGGTAAATTCTGTCATCACACATTTTTTATAACCGTGGGTTTGGCCATCCCTTCCATTGGATTGATGAGGGCTTTTTTTCCTGCTTCTCTCCTGCCAAAACTAAGCCAGTGTAGATCAATGAATAGGGCAGGAAGAGACCTCTGTACCGCTCCATGTGTTCCTCTGCCTTCACCTGGGTGACAGACAGATGTCCTGCTACCATCAGAGAGACTCAAGCTGGCTGGGAATGAATGCTGCCCTTGCCAGTACTTAAGAGGTAACAGGATTCAGTTTTGCAAGCCTCAAACAATAAAAATTGTTTTTATTGGTGAGGGAGAGATGTATCAAATTCTCTTGGTATTTTACTGTGTGCCTAGGTGCATGAGAAACTCATAGTCATCTTCTTTATTGCTCTGAAAGATGATTTTCCAGAAGGCGATAAGCTCAGCAAATGATGAGCTATGGGTGGTGCTGATGGTGGCTCACCTGATGGAGCGCTTCTGCCATGTTATGTACCTGCAGACTCCCCATCGCACAGCAGACAAGCCTGGTCTTCAAGGCCTGCTCCAAGAAGTCAACATGGACGTGATCTCCTGGCCTTGCGCAGTTCTCCTCCTGCAACCGCCATTCCTCCAACCTCCCCTCTTCCACTGGGCAATCGAGGCCAAACTGCGGGCAGGGCAATTTGCTGCTGCTACATTCTGTATAAGGCTGTGTATAAAGACTGTGGTTAAAATGAATAGCACTTGAAATGGAAAATTTTCAGCTCTCGTTTTAAAAAGTTTACAAAGCTCCAACCTTAAAAAACTCTTTTTTTTTTTTTTTCGGTTATTGCTCCAGAAATATCTTTTTAGCAGTCCTGACAGCTTTCAGAAACAAAAGAGCCTTCCAAGAGAATTTTAAAGAGTTTTTCGAAAACACTTTTGCCTTTGTATTTGAGAGAGGCTTTGGCAGTGCTGTAAAACAGCAGTGCTTCTCTTCGCTCCCTCTTCTTTTTGTCAATCATCTGAATTTACACTGCATTTAGAGTTTGTCACATAAAGTACTGGAGACCTTAAAATCATTCCTTCCAAACTGGTAATTTTTGTATGGAAAATCTTGCTGTGAGGCCATGTGAAACTGAATCAAACAAATGAATATCTCGGAGAATGGTGAAATTTTGAATGTAAATATGTTAAAGAGCAAAGACTTTCTCTACTTTTCCTTCTACCCAGAGATTTTTTTTTGTTCTTTTACCAAAAAGAACACAACTAGTAAGCGTTGCTGAAAGAAACTGCTGATAAAGTAACCACACTTGTTTTTTTTTCCCATAACAGATTTTTGCTGCAAAGGACTTGATTGAAACCCCCATATGAAAGCGAGAACAGAATTCCTGATTGACTTTTGGTAGGAGACAATGTAAATGAGAAGGAACTCCATCAATTCATTAGGAATGCACCAAAGTCAGCATTATGTGCGTAAGAGGAGACCAAAAGAGGCGATGCAATCAATTGCACTCAGTGAAGCAAATGATGTATTAGTAATTTGCAATATATTGAACTGAAAGCCTATCTTACAGCCCAGTAAGGAAAATGTACCTCTTCCAGCACCAGGTCAGTCCTTCCTTCTTTGTCCCCCTCCCTGTAAATGTGGTACATTTCTGTTAAAACTGTAGAAACTGGAAGTGTGGTTCAGCTACTCAGGCACATCTCTAATGTGACTTCGTATCTATCATAAAGCAAAGTTCAACTTTCTGCCTTTGTTCATCTGTACAGTCTTTATTAAGCATCCATTTAGCAGAACTTTAAAGCCGTTTGACACATAAAATGTTTCATGGAGTATATACAGCTTCTCACAGCATACACAGTAGGTGAACTGGGTCTGTGAAGCACAGGCGTCCAAATGATTGCATGGAAAATGCAGTAACTGTGAATGCGCATCCTGACAGCTGTAAACACATTATATATATATATATATATATATTTATATTTTAGTGTTTATATATATTCCACCAATTTTTACCAGTGTTTCGTGTTAGTGTATTGGTTTATTGAACATACAGCTTCTATGCATAATTAAAAAAGGCATTTTAAACACATTAAAAACATTTTTCACGTTCTGTTTCTGACTAATAAGACAAAATTAGAATATCACACCAAAAGATGTATATATCCAAATGTAAAAAATGTAGAGGTTAATTTGACCCAAATTTCCTTTACTGCACACGCAGAGTAAGGAAACTGGAAATGTATTCAGACAGACACACTGGAGTGGGATTCCTCTGATTAAATGTGGATACTTATACCTGTGCTAGGAGTTTATACTCCCTTTATTGTAAATGGAAAGAAATGGGCATTTCTAGGATGCGATTAATCCTTCTAAAGATAGGCATGTAAAAAATAGACATCTAGAATAGGTTAGATTGATTTAATCCTAGAAATGCTTATTTCTGTGACTTTACAGCAGAGGGAATTTAACTCAAACATAAATAGTGGTTAGGTAAGATGATTCTCACCCTTTAAAATCTTGTCTATTGCTGAAGAATAGAAAGGATGAAACCCTGCCTCCCTTAAAGTCAACGGCAAAACTTCTTTTCATTTTATCAAAGCTAACATTTGACCCAAAATTCATCATTATTAAACCCTTAATGGGTACTAATTATTCCTACTGCTCACCTTAACTAAAGGAAAAATATTATTTGTATTTTCTCTAAATCATTTTTCAGGATCAGCACAAGTATTCTCATTATTACTGAGTTCTCTCTCTCTCTGTCAGAAATCTGCATTTTGTTGTTCTTCAGGTGATAATTCCTGAAGCCCGATGACTTTCTGCTACCATGCTTAAAGAGTCACCAAAACAAGGAATCCAGGCTCACGCCAGTTGTCTTGTGAAGGGGAAAAAGAACATTTGCAAAACGAATAATGTAATTCTGGCACCTCCACCGAAGCCCATACTCTTGTGTAGGTTATTAGATGTCTGAAAAAAGTATTGCAATACAGGACTAAATGCAGCTTTTCTGGGACATTGCCTCTGGACCCCAGACCAAGACGTGCAGGATGGCTTGGGTCCTCACTTCTCTAGAGCAGGCTGGCCTCATTCAACCGCCTCACTACATAGCATTCAACCTCTTGTCTCCTCCAAGACCTTTACTTCCCATGGACATAAATATTACTCTTAGGGGCTCTTTCAACTAATAATGTGAGGAATGCATTGCAGCCCAACAGACAAGTAGTTTTTGGCATGAACCTGAATTGCATACCCAGACACGGCTGAGATAGCCGAACACAGAGCAGTCTCAGCCATAATGCCTGGTAGGAGGAGTTCCTGGATAGAGCTATTTCCAGAACCGTATTAGGGTTTGTTTTGGACAGAGATTCAAATAAGAGCCTGGAAATGAAGAAACTTTCCTGCTCTGTGAGCAATCAGAAGACCAGAACCGAGAATTAAACTGCAACGAGGCTTTTTGGCAGCATAGGGTCACTGTCAGGTTTGGCACTCCCATTACATGAAATTTTTTTTTTTTGTGTATTCCTTGAGTTCATTTTCAGTAGCTTGGGATTTTACCTTAAAGTCAGCTGACATGGGTATCTTTTAGAAAGTCTGACCAACTTAGGTGCTGATTAGTGGCTCCTGTGGCATGAAAACTTCTGCTGAAGGAGCTGAGAAAATGATCAGGGATCTTTTAGCGTGGACCCCAAATTCTGTCACCGTATTACAGTCAATATAGTCAAAGCACAGCAAATACATTTTCCTTTGTTGTGTGTAGATGCTACACTGGAGCCTCTTTTCTCAGATGAATTTTCAGATTGTGCAAAGCATTGAGAGAACACAATACACAGAGAAAAAAATTGGTCTAAAATTCTTTTCTTAGTTATTCATATGACTGGCATGCCACTACCTCCTTCTCTCCACTGGCTATAGAAGGTACTTCCGATCTCAAAGGTCTTTTCCAGCCAAAACGATTCTATGATTCTATGTGGTTGTACAATTAGTTCATATGTAGATGTCTATGCTGTTGGCATCTTTATTTACTCAAATGAATCCAACTCTTTGTTTCCCTTTCCAGGTCATGCTTAAAACCTATGTGGTTTTTTTTATATTCTGCATATACAAGATCACCTCGTAATAGAATCTTGCATTAACTGGTTGATGGATGGACACCATTCTCTCTGTGTGTGCTGTGTGATTGTGAAACTGCACAGTGGGTGCTGAAGATCAGAAGTGAGCTCTGCACATGAGCTGAGGAAACCAACAGCAGTGCACCAGCATGCAGGGAGGGCTTTTTCTCATGCAGTTCCTGAAGTTGCAGTAAGTAATACCTAAAGTAAGGTATTTTTAAATAAGTGAATTTGGTTTTGGGTTGGGTTTTTTTTTATTTATTTTCAGTTAGAAATGTGGAAGGAAACCAAAGCCTGTGTTGTGATAGAACTGTTTTACAAAAAAAGCCTTGTAGATGTGTTGCTTTGGAAGAAAATCAGAGGGCTCCAATAAAACATACGTTATCATGCCAATGTGACCACCACTATGCCACACCTGTATTTCATTGTGCACATGGTGAACTTTTCAGGTAGCCTTTCGGGCTGTCTGGGGGAGCTTTGCCATGCTGGAAAATACTACGGTGATCACTGGTGGTCAGCTAGAATAGCACAGAAAAAAGGGAAGCGCAGCCCAGCTATTGCGTGTCTCTGCAGGGTTTGTTCTTTTCTTTGCAGAGCACTACTAAATGGAAAGCAATGTAGGATTTGTAGGGGGTGTGTGCTACGTTTATTAAATGGATGGATGTAGGTGTCTCATTTTTTTCTGTTTTTAAGTCAGTGTCCCTGTCGTAAATGCCAAATCTTTTTCCCAGCAACTCTTGCCCCACTTATCATTTTAGACCACCACTAATCAACAAGAGGTAAAAGCAAGTATCATTTAGCAATAACGCTATTTCAAACAACTTCAGACTTGGTATTAGCAGTGTGACCTGCTCCAGTAGTGAGAAATCTGAAGCACTACTTCCAAGGAGCCTGTTGAGCACTGGGAACAGGCAGCGGTGAGCTGGTTACTGATCCTCCTGTTTCCAATGCAGAGACTGAAAACGGTTCTTAGAGCAGCAAACTGAACAGGAGAGTGAGACACAAAAGGCATCACCAAGACAAAATAATTTGAGCGCGTCCCAGTATGCAGTATTAGTGTTACCATTAATCAGCACTCATTGCTATTAATTATCACTGGGCTTAAAATGGATCCCCGAACAATGTCCCATTAAATGATTTTACTGATTAAGCACACCCCGATTAAGTAGAGTGCACTGTACGGTTCTTGAAAAACGGCACCATTTATGTACAAATCGAATACAAATAGAGTACTTATCTGATCCCCATTTAGGAACCATTTGCTGACATCAGAATATTCCCTTATTGGCACTCTGTAGTGATTATAGAAGAAAAAAGAGAATGATCTGATTGTGGTATAAAGATGAGACAAAGGGGATTGTGGTTTTATTTCTCCTGTCACCTGCCATGGAAGGGGATAATTTGCAAGGAGTCAGTGTTCAGGGAGCCCTGGGTGGCTGTTTCAGCTGATGAAACAAAGAATGAAATTGCTAGATAATCACCCGGAGACATGAGCTCGTGGTGCAGAACGCTAGAATTTTTACTTTCAATTCTTCAGTTTTAGGCATTTAGTAACACTTTATCAGAACCTTGTGAGTAAGTTGAAGACACTTCTTAAAATGTTTGTCATAGCTTTATACTGCTTTTCGAGCAAGTGCTTTTTAAATGCCTGTAACAGCTAACCTGCTATTATTTTCACAAGGTATTAATAATGGCTATAATAGGAGGTAATAGGCTTTTCTCCTAAAAGAGGTGAAATTGATGCCTGGTATCAGTCTCTGCATGCAAAAAGTGTGCAGGGAACAAGAAACACATTATTTCCCAGAAAAACTTTCGGTGACGTCATGCGGATTTTACAAGAAACTTCATGTAATGAGTGTGAAATTGAGTTACCTTTTTGAATACAGATTCAGCTGGGTACTTTACCGCTTGATTTATTTACCCAAAGAAGTCCCAAAGATATTGATCTGTGGCTAATTATGTCAATGAAGAAATAATTAGAATGGAAGTTGCCCAGTTTCCTAGACCCCTACATATATCCTGTACCAATCACCATTCAAAGTACTATTTGGTTCTTCAAGCTTTTGTATTGCTGGGTACCTCTAATGTTAACATTTTGTTGCAGTTTTCTTTTCTTTGGGGAAATCATGTAACAGACATTTTTTAGGAAATCTCAGCAGTGGACCATAGTTTTGGAAAGACGGTAATGCCACGGTTTTGTGCAGAGGTATCACTGGAAGCGTTGGACACAGATTGCATCAAACCCAACACGTAACTTATAAACATCGTGTGAATTCTACTAAGCAGATTTTCTTCTGGAAGGTGCTGGCTTAGGGTCTGGCTGAGCAAAACACAATGCTGCTTTACGTGAGTGTTTGAGACCTGGAGGTACCGATGGAGCAGAAATGGAGTACACAACTGGCCTTTGGCATTTTCTAGAGGGAGAATATCTGCACATACACAAAATCTAGAGTTTTAGCAAATCATCTGCAAGCTGCTGGTGCGTGTGTTTTCAAAAGTGACAAACTGAGGACATGGCTGTTTTTGGGCTCTCAGAGTGATACTTACGTCCATGGGAAACAAAGACAAAAGCCCCTCGGGTTTTTTTTTGCTCTAAACTAGGTTCCTCTTTGGCTTGCCCTAGTCAAAAGATAGAAACAAATACCGTGATATCCTTCAGTCCTCCATTCAGCCACTTCTTTAGCTGCCCTATCACACTGCACTCCATGGCTGCCTAATCACTGAGTTCCTTAAAGGAGAAGAGGCTTGCACAAGCTAGAACTGAGTCCACCAGAAACTTTTAAAATGTCAAAAAAAATTTAAATATCACTTGTTGGAACTTCCAATTGCAGATCAAGGCTGTGCCTCAAAATCATTCTTTGCTTATACCTTTGCCATTCCAGTGACTTCAGGAAGATATTTTATGGGTAAAGAAATGTGAGCAGAATTTGTAAGAGGCAGAAATGTTGCAAAATTTAACAAATCAAGTTATACTCTGAAAACTTTCCAGTCCAGATTCAGATGGTACAAGAAATCATTGGGATGTTTATCTAAATCTTCCCAGCCCATCAAAGCTTCAGAGATGGAGCCATCACTTCCTGAAAACACCCTATTGGAACTTAAAAACACGGGGCCTGACTCTGCCTTTACAGTGTGAAATACATAGTGCAGACAATGAATTTGTCATGGCGTAAAACTAGAGAAATTTAAGACATAGATATGGCACTAACATAACGTACTAAAAGTCATACAAAAAGTATCTCTAATTGGATTTACAGTTGCTATGGCGATGCACGCTATATGCTTGGCTGGAGTAAAGTGGCATGATATGATAAAGACTGCAATACAGCGTGGTGGTGTACCAGTGCACAGAAACTTGGGAATGTTTTTAAATCTGGAAACAATACAAAGAAATATCAACCCATGGTAATATGTGTGTACAGAACCTTCTTGTACTGTTCTGCCCAGAACATCTCAGTACTCACAAGCGTTGCTGTAATTTAATCTATCTATATGAAAACATTTTACTGGTGTTGGTTTTTAACGTTGTTATTATTAATATAAGGCCTTAAAATGCATTCACGACTTTTTGCCTATTCCTTGAACTTAGACAGCCTATCAAAAATATCAGAACTTCAATAGGACCCCGTGGGAGTTCAGATATCACTAAAATTCATGCTCCACCTCTGCAAGAACCACTCAATACTAGTTATTATGATGCCTGACAAGTTCAAAACAGAGCTAGTAGCCATGACCTGGGTTTGATCTGAATATCTTTGAAATTTGCTCTGGATTCTAAAAAGAACAATTTAAGACCAGCTCAAATACACTAGGAGAGCTCCAAAATAGGAGGAAACCAGCTTGATAGAGCAATTATCTCAGCCTTATTCTAACACACTGTGATTTTAAAACCAGCAATGGCCTAAATCTATTTTTTTCCCCCAGAAGCTATCATTATTTATCAAGCATGTTTTGTGAACCATTTCTAAGATCAGACTAACAAACAATTAAAAAGTTTTCATTCTAAGGTAGCAGAGAGTCCTGCAATTCAGCTTTCTGACAAAAAAAAACCCCAAACCAACAAACCAATATTTCTTTTAAGACTGCTAAGTTTTCATTAGCTATTTATTTAAGCAGTTCTTATTTTCATTTTCTGCTGCAGCAGAAAATCCACTGAGAAATAAAGACTGGAAAATGTAAAACTCTAATACCGATACATTGCCATAAATATATATTCTGAGTCTTCTATTAATTATTTTATAAAATCAACATATCATGTACGATGTATCACTCTCTTTTACACTTGCTTCTCTTCTAAATGATAAAAGCAGTTGTTTCTCTTACAGTAAGTTGGTATTCTCTGTGGTCTGCCTTAGAGAACAATATTTATTGGTATATATTAGTGTCATAGAAAAATATGGAAAACATCAGTGTGCAGTGTGCAGTTCAACAGAAAAAGTGGGAAGTGCCCCTTAGTTATTGAAAATAAAAATAGATCTAACAGAAAGGATGCTTTCATTAACACTACACTTCTAAAAAAGCACATCTTAGATTTCCTGGCAAGGCTGCACACCACCCATGATCTTGTTCAATTCAAAAGAAATCCTGGTACTTTGTAGGTTAGCATCTGGTGTTATGGCTTCTTATGTGTCTGCTTTGATATCATAGAATTGTTGAGGCTGGAAGGCACTTCTGGAGATCTTCTAGTCCAACCCCCGATCAAGCAGGATCAACTAGAGCTGATTATCCGGGTCGATATCCAGTCACAGTTTGAATGTTCCCAGGGATGGACACTCCACTGCCTCTCTGGGCAGTGCTCTGGTGTTTGATCACTCTTACAGCAAAACAGTTTTTTCTTATGTTTAAGTCTTATTGCCTCTATGTAGTATCCAACTAAAGCCTGAATAAAATGCCTGCTAATATTTATTATTAAGTACAGTCACAGGACAGTAACAAATGATACAAAAATACATTACAGAGGAGATTTACTGCTTGATGGAAAGCTGTTATACAGCTAATGTAAAGATTTTTAAAAAATCACTTAAACAGTGAATTTAAAGTGTGCTGCATGTTTTCTTTTTCACTATCTGTAAAGTAGAATGCCTGTCCCTTTCATTCCTGTTCACCACTCATGAAGAATTGAAAATACCAATAAATGTCATGGAAACAACTGTGAGATCTCCATGGTGATACTGTTTGGGTCGACACTAACTATTCTGTTCCCTTCAGCCTGTGTGCTGAGGCTGCACACCTTTGTCTCAGCTTGACACTGACCCGAGGCAACTTTGGTATGAACCATCCCTGTCTCCTTTGGGAGAAAAACTGGGTTTGCAGAACCATGAGGTGCTCCATTAACCCTCTTACTCAGATGATAAGTGGGGAATTGGGACAGATCTCTTTCGGCCCACAGAGCTTTTTGCCCCACAGTTTAACCACAGACATTGAAACCTATGTTGTAAGACAAAGCTAAGTAATAAGCTTCTTCTCTAACGGCTCTCAGTAACCATGATTACAAGCAATTCAAGCACAGCCCTCTTGCTGGAACAAGAGCCTGAATGATGATTTCCCTTTCTCTGTATTCACGCCAGAAAAAGAAGGGTCTTCATTACTCAGACCCTGTTTGCAGGGCTGATGGCTCCTGAAGTGTCTGTAATGAGTGATGTGCCCATACAACACAGGCTGAAAGGTATTTAATAAACCATTCAACCAGCAGCAAACCATATCAATGGATCATCAAGACAAGAGTTAATAGCGCACAAAGTCAAAAGACACTCTGACATTTCATTCCCTCATTG
Organism: Anarhynchus alexandrinus; assembly: GCA_008711295.1. NCBI lineage: Eukaryota > Metazoa > Chordata > Aves > Charadriiformes > Charadriidae > Anarhynchus > Anarhynchus alexandrinus. The sequence goes on from VUYV01000528.1 coordinate 255,996, forward strand.
CAGCTCCAGCCACAAGCATATAATACAGGACCGGTTGTATTTTAAAAATTGATTCAGCCACATTGCCAAATTTCCAAGGGGCAATTAGGAGGAGCCTGAGCCAGAAATACTTGTGGAAGACATTCAGGAAAGTTATAAAAGAAGACAACTATTAAAAATGAGAGAACTTAGATCTTGCTTCTCCCATTGTCTCCATCCCCAATGTTTTCTAAGACAACACCAAAGCTCTAATAACCTTTAGTATCTTTTTTTTCACTCATACATCCTCAGACAAGGAGGAATTCCATCAAAATAAGTAATATCTCTCTGGCACAAAACTAGCATTGGTATGAGAAGATGCAGCCCATCTCCTGTCTTATTTTACCCTGAGAGTGTTTTAAACTTAACAGTTACACTTCAGTACTGACTATTCTGTCCTAAACATGCTAAAAGTGAGAAATGACCTTCTGGGTAGAGACAGCTCCTGTCTTAGGGCCCTTGTCCTAAGAACATGGGACTGGAAGGACCCTCTTTAATGACAGTCCCTGGATCACCACTGGCCATGCAATAGCCAGTGCCTTCATAAAGTAATCATCTAGCTCTGTCCTAGGAATTACTTGGCTCACTTACACCTTCAGCTCTTGTTCTAGAACATCACTGCCCTAGTGGTTGGAGACTTATGATTTCCAGTCTAAATTTACTCAGAGCCAGTTACTGTGCTTGAAGAGCTTTCCTTCTTCCCAAGGGGAAGCTTATTCAGTGATCTGTGTTCCCTTATTTACTCAGACCTTATTCACAGAAGGAAATCAACTCTCTTCCAAGCCTTCCACTGGCTGGCTTAAATAACCAAGATCTTTCTGTCACCTCCTCTTTGCCTTCTTTTATCAATCTCATCATAAATTACTGAAACTACAAGGCATAAATGCTAACAATCAGGATTTGATAGTTTCTCTAAAGCAAAATTTGGATATGCCTGGCAATGTCTGGGACCTACTGTATGAGAGGCCAGACTAACTGTGATTTTCTCTAACTGATGAAGAGAACTCATGGATATTTTTTAATACATCTATACATTTTTTTAATGGCAAATTGTTACTGTAATTCAGCCTGAACCAGCTGCTTCACTGTACGTGAATATATTACTTTGTCAGGGTTGAGAACAAGAAAACCTCTCAGAAGGTGAAACTACCTGCTGTAGCAGGTAAAAAATACATAGCTATAGGAGGTAGTCTCAAAAAATGTATCAGTCAGCTGTAATTTAAAGGCTGGAGCTGTGTGTCATTGCCAAACATAAGGGGCCCACCCTGAAGGAATACTGAGGAGAAAATCCTGTAAAGAGGCAGGTCCGTAACTTAAAGAAAAATCCTGTACTGAGGAGAAAATCCTGTAAGGAGGCAGGTCTGCAACCATGGGAGTTAAGAGGGACCGCTTAATTTTTTATTTTTTATTTTAAAAAGAATACATACTCCCATTCCACAAACCATCACTGGTCCATGTGATGTTGTAAGGTTTTTGTCCCTATACCAAAAACACAAAATAAACCCTTTCTTTTTACCTAAGTGAAGAAGGAGAGGGTTTTTTTCTTTATATATACAGAATAAGAAAGTCAGACAGATTGTTTGCAACTTGATGGGCATGTATATTTTGATTCCCAGGAAAGAAACTCCAAAGTGCTTTATACCACTGCCCAGTTTGTCGATGTCTAGTGCAAAAAACAGGGTCACTCCTGGAGAGTGTCCCACAGCTCTGTACCCGCACGACTTCCATGGGAATTGTGAGCACTGACGAGACCACAGAGAAAGGCATTGCATACTTTTCCCTGCTCATGAGTTTCTGCGCTGTTTTTTTTGTACTGTTCTGCTTTTACGTTCTTTTAATAAATCCTGAGGCCTTTCATCACTAATGCAGCACTAGACAAAACAAGCGGGAAGGATTATAAGAAATTTGATCAACAGCAACAAAAAGCCAATTTAACTGGGGGGTTGCTGCTCTGCTTGTGATGTTTTAACTTTTGTGACAGGCAGAGGCTTAGTTTACACTAGGATTTCCTGCATGATTTACAAAGCAGCAGTGAAACCCCTCGCATCCATTCTGATAGATCTCCCCCTCCGTCCATCAGTGCTGACAGCGCTAATCTGTAAAGAATTAGTGACCTAGAAGTTCAAGTCAGCTATTCCCTTCATCTGGCTATAACACTATTCATAGAAACTGCATATTAAAGGTACCAATAAATGTCAGTGTGCAATGCGAACAAAAAAGATTGATTCTACATCTTTGCATGAGAAAGTGTTTTAGAACAAAAAGCCCGATTATCAAATCATCGGCATAAAAATAAGAATGCAGATGATGGAGTCTTCTGTGAAGAACTTGATTTTTGCTAGCTAAATTGTTTCTGTTCTCCTTTCAAATGACACAGTTTGATCAGAATTAGCTGGCAGAACTTACATCATGCCATAGACGCCGTCTATCTACAAGTCAGCTTGTAGTTTCATGTGAGACACCTGATTCCTTGACGGACTAAAAGCATAGCTAGCGTGGAGCTGGAGAGCATCAGCTATGTCCAATTCATAAACGAATTGGTTTAGCGGCACAGCATAGACTAAGGAAGTCACACTGACTTTGGACACCCAAAACACCTGTGATTGGCTCCTTTCTGATTGAACTTGGGAGTATCTGCTGCCTCCAGCTGACCGTTTCAAAGGGTCCTAACTGATGTAGCTATTGAAGCCATGAGCTGGAATTGATGTGCGCAGCACAAAGACAAGGCATATAAATCTTCAGTCCTTCCATGAAGAACAGCAGCATATTTTCTCAGCAGGAAAATATATGAGGTACCGCTACTGTACTGCTACAGTGAGATCAGAAACACAAGTTTTACTGCTTCTCCCCTCCACGGCTGCAAAACATGCGGACTGAAAAAAATAAATTGTTCGAGCAACACGAAGGTGAATAGTTCCTGATGGTTTTTTATTCTTCCATAGTCTGAGCTATAACAAAACAATGAGGCTGCTGACTAGACCTCACAGTCATCCAACTTTTTTTCTAACAAATTAGCTGATGAATAAAATGGAGAGCGAGAGGTAAAGCAGTTGCAGGTAGCAGTAACTAGGGAGTGCAGCATGCCAGTTCTCCTTTTCTCATCCCTGAAGTATCCTTTTAGGCTCCTGAGGACATTTTCTGTCAAAAGTTGTACTGAACAGAATGGGTTTGACCTTTATAGGAGGTCAGTGGAGGACTGTCCAACAGATAACTCTTCAAAACCCTGTCTGGACTAGAGTTAGGAGCAATTGTTCCTGAATGCAATTTAGATGTCAGTTTAAAGAGTTCATAACCTGACAAGGAGAAATGCTTCACAGTGGCATACAGCTGCAATGCTGGACAGCTGGTCATGCCAATTTTTTTTTGGCGTAGCTGTAGAAAAGTACTCAAGCATGCCTCTCATACTGAGGTATGCCTGGGGTTGCAGGATCTGGCCAGGTCTTGTAACAGCACCAAATTGTCACCCAGATCCCTTGGTGGAAGTGAATTGATTCAGGCCCTTGTGGAAGAGTCACTCGGGACTTCTGAACTGCCTTCTTGTTGCCTCCAGTACTACCTTGATATGATGTCTTGAATTTGCATAAGATTTTGGCTATCTGGAAGATCGTAACACTTGTGTGCTCATTTTCACAGTCTCCTGCCAATGATAAAGCACTATTTCACGGTGGAATAGGAACATCGCTGAAAAATAAGTGTCAAAAGAGTGCTGAAAATGAGCTTGAGAACAGCAGATACATTTCACATGAAGAGAGGCTGTGTGGGTTGGAGGTCCTTGAAAGACAGGAGAGAGATTTTAGATTATATTCTGTAAGCTTGTCATATTTCCCTTTTCATAAAAGATACATCATAAGTCCCAGAAAACTGGGTTTTAAAGGCAGTAGGACAAGTCTTTCCCTTCACCACAAATCCCAACTCAGGACAAGGTAGAGGACAGGAAATCATTAGCTATTGAGAGAAAATGATGTGGCCAGCATAACCCAAGGCAATGCTCGCATATCAAAAGAAGAGAAGTCTTTAATGTGTTCACATATTGACAGCTGCAGTAAGGAGAGGCTCAGAGCAGACGGTGTCAGAGAGCAGCACTTTTCTGCAATGCCTCTTGAGTGTGCCTGGAACAAAAAGAGGATGGCTGTCTGCCTGGGACAATGAAGGGTAGAAAAAGGCCTCTTTCTCTCCTAGCAATTAGTCTACAGTTTGATTTATGCTTTATAGCTGCAATGACTTCTGAAACTATTTTAAAATATACGGTGGGAATAGGCATGAGATGGCAGAAAGAAATGCAACAGAATATATTTTTAATACTTAACCCCAAATTAATCTCACAAGAATGACTGTGCTTTCTCAGCTCAACCTAGAAAGATTATTTGTGAACATGAAGTTTCCAAATTTAGCAATAACTATAGTTGTGTGTACAGAAATGCATGCACATACATAACAGTACCCAAACCACAGCTCTTATTTCACAGCCCAACAGTCTGGGATTGGCAGCAATGATTTTATTTATCATAATTTTGAAATTAGGGGCTGAAGAATGAAATTTACATTTTCCTAATTAGGTCCCATAAGAACAGCAAGTATTCAGACATTCTTTTAAGCATTGGTCTTTTAAGCTGTAGTCAGTAAGTAGGGGTTAATTTTATTGGATTTTAAGGCAACTTCAAACATCTTTTGGGTGAAAAGGGTATAAGGAAAGCATCAAGACAAATCCTAACAGAAAAGCTAGTCTGTTATATTTCCTTCAGTTGTAAGAGCTATGAGAAAATGGGATGAAAAGACATTTTTGCTGCAATTAAAACCTTTGGTGAAAGAGGCTACTGAAAAAAAAAACCACCTGCCTTGGAGAAATATATGCACTAAATCTGTGCCTCAAAGAAATAACTAATGTCAATTCCCTCATCTCCCTGAAACTCAAATCACAGTTCCTGAGTGACCAAACTGGATTGGCTACATAGTGTGATAGGATGGGCATATTATTGTAGCCCAAGAACAATTTGCAGAACATCCATGTAACGTTTTCATGACTGGTGCTGCAATGTCTTTGATTTGATATCTGTGACTTTGACAATACACAGAACCCCTCTGCATTTACATGGCATGATCATCTTTTAGGTAATTGTGCCACCAACAGTCTCTCTGGCCTGTTTCAAACTGATGCCAAAATCATAAAGAATACATTTAAGAACAAAATTATGCAGAAAAAAGGCATGTTTTTACTAATGCTGATATAATGTTATTTGAATGGTAAATGATTTTGATAAGAACCCACAACTGTTAACCAAAGAGATTGCCCAGTATTTAACTGAACATACATGAGCAAAGCCTTATGGTAAGAAATACATCCTACTTAATGTTCTATATTATTGCTGGAAACAAAAGACTAACACATTTCAGCTGTAATTTACTTTTATCTGGGAAAGCATTCTTGGCATTTCTATACAACATCTAATTTATTTCGTTCATGCAAATTCTCAAAGGTGGCTTTGTAAACCTCCAAGAAACACTGCTTACATCACCATATGTTCAGAACAAGATGTTAATGGTATTTTTTTCTGTTTTCATATACAGTGATGCAGTTGTAAGAAAAAAGTGTTTCTCTTTAAACTTTATCCACTGTCCGACACTACTTTCTAACCAGACTGTCTCGTAAATTTTTGCCTATTTTTTCTTCGAAATATTGACTTAGTTAACATGTAAAGCAAATGAGAAGAAGCACTTCCACTAACATACCAAGTATTCAAATGTTATATATACTATTTCAACCTCTAGTCATCTGAATCTCATCTCTCTCTCTGCATATAGCAAGCATACATACATGCAACACATATGCATATCCAGAATTGTCTTTGAATCCCGAATTTTCTCTTTCTCTTTCTTTCTATGTATATGTATGTATACAGTCATAACTGCATATATATACTCAAGATCATAACCATATCTTTTTTTTGCCAAAATTCCTTGTGATCTAAGCCTAAAATCATTCACTTCTAAAAAGAGATTCCACAGGAATAAAAAATGTAATTGCAAAGGCTTGCTGTAAGAAACACAGCCTGAGATATGTAGCTATAATTTAGCCTTCCACCTTAAATGGAAATTCTGAGAGAGAAAATGGCCATTTCAAGCAAACTAACAAACTGTTCATGTTATTTCTTATGAAGGAAGATACATTTATTGAGTAGCTAAACTTAACTGATAACAAGGGACAAGAGCTGGCACAATCTGTCAAGAGAACTTTAGAAATCTAAGTCAATTTAATTAGGAAGAGCTATGGTATAGTGCAATAATTTTCTGGTCTTTTAATGTGCCAACAAATAAGTTTTGCACTGAAGTTCTCTGGTGCTTCCACAGCAAGACAATCATCCTGGAATATAGAGTTAATGTCTAGAGAAGCTTAAGTAAAGTTCCCAGGAGAACACTTGCCACTGTGTTATCCATAGCAGACCTCTCTGGTTGTCTAGGCTTCCTGTATTGTACAATAAATTAAGAGCCATTGGACAGTGGATTCTCTGGCTTGGTCAATTTGGAGGTTTTCATGACCACTTGACTAGATGAGTTCCTTTAGATCCCAAGTCAACAGAGGACACTTTTACTACACCCTTGAAAAGTCAACTACTTTTGAAACCCTATGTACTCACAGACTGTTCTGTAACAATTTTTCCAAGAGTCATATCTGGCCGTTTTGAAATGTAGTTGAAGCAAGAACACTAGTTCAGTACTATATCGTGCTTTCTCCAGGGCACTTGTGGACTTCATTTGAAATGGGAAACCAGAATACAGTGGTCCGTAGATGATGATTGGCAGAAGATACGTTGCCAGTGAGAAGCCTTGATGCTACTTAAGTTTTCAGAATTAAAATGAAAAAGCAGAGGCTTATAGAGGACACAGAGACTACTTGCAGTGAGTAACTTGAACAGTATGATTGCTTCTGCTGCTGGAAAGGTTGAGGTCTGCTGCAACAATGGTTGACTATAAGGGAAAGGTCTGACCTACAAAAATTTCTTCTGTCAAAACTGAGCTGATCTTTCCATATTTATACTTGATCAATTCATTTACAGCTGAGACTTGACACTACAGAATTTTGTGGGGGCTTTAATCTTGACTTCACTGGGCTCTTCACTGGAGAAGAACTGCTAAAGTTCATTGCTCTGAAGGACAAGAGGAAATGGAAATGTAGGTGCTTCCCAGTCAAGTTTGAGGCTCTCAAAGTTTGTGTTTAAGGAGTAATTCATATACTCCTATTACTTTGTAACAAAAAATGTTTGAGCTGGGGACCTCAAAAAATACCTATATGACACCCTTTGTACAACTGATGGAAAGAGGTTGTTCCTTCAGCAAAACAGTTCTTCATCTGTGTTAGGTCTGCAAAGCTATTGAGCTAGTTACTATTTAGCATTAAGAAATACATTCAGAAGGTACAACTCATTTGTCATTCAAACCAAAGGAAGTGGGAGAAAGTCTAGACACCAGGTTTCCTGACAGTTGAAATATTGTACTATTAGCGACATCTAAATAAATAATAGATATTGTGGAAATGATAGCGCAAGTGACTATTGAAAACATTTCAAACTGAGATAGCTGGGGAAGAAATGAAAACACTACAGAAATAATAAAAAGGGAAAAGCAGTAACTCAAGGTAGATTACTAAAAATAAAGACAGAGCCTCTACACAGCCAATGGCAAACCTTTATGGGCTCACAGCATCCTCATTTATGGAAAGATGCTGATGGGTGCTTACTAGGGAAAGCAAAAGTTTTTTCTGAGCTTTCATTTAAGATGTATGTGTATACATAAACTCTGTGTCAATGTCAAACTTTTAACAAATTGAAATCCATTTTCCAGCAAGTCTATTATCCACAATTAATTGCACCAGTTAATGTTTTATTCCACATCCTCCTGATAAATTTAACTGTCATTCCATAACCACTCCCCTCATTGTAAATGACACAGTATTTTGCTGTGAAGAGTGGGAATTTTAGGGAGGCTTGTCTTCCCGTTTAGGTGAACCTTTTTTCATCCTTGATAATGCCCTAGGTGAATACCAAAGACAATTGCTGCCTCAGTCCAGCCTGCAGTTAAAAGCAACACAACAATCCCCCTGCAGACAGTGCTTAGAGTAACCTGATGAGATGAATGAGGATCTTGGTTGGCAAAGAAACCAAATTACAGCTCCAGCCTGGGAACCAAGGTGGAGGTCGTCTGTGGGGCAAAGTGATTACTGTGGCATAATTACAATAGTCAGGGATAAATCAATCTGTTTCATTTGAAGTGATGGCAAGACCTCAATCTTTGTATCTACAAGCGAACTGATACACAAAATTAAGTCCGGGGTAGGGATGGAAAAAGAGAATATATTGTTAGAAGGCAATTGCATTTATAAATGTTTCACAGATAGCATCTAATTAAGTGACTCGGGGAAATTGTTGTCACAGCTTTGCAACTCCAACCAGGAAATGTCCTACTTTGGATATAAGTCTGTATTCAGCAATAACGGTGTGTCTGCTATGAAATGAATTGCATTAAAAACATCCATCTCTGTCTAAGTAGGATGGGATAAATGTCATAAGAGGGCATCCTCCCTCAGGCAGTGTTTGGTTATCAACTGAAAAAACCTACAGTCACTAAGGTATCTTAAGTCAATCTTGAAAAGGGGGGAAAAGCATGTTAATTACGCCTTCACTAATATTTCTGCATCTGTTTGCTTGCTCAAATCAATGCTGTCTTAAAACACAGTGATGTAAATTGACATGTTTAGAAAAAAATCAATCAGAAAAGAACTTAACATGGTATTTTTTTCTTTAACAATGATGGCACAAGATCGATCTTCAAGTTTAAATAGCCCAATTATTGGTTTATTACACCAGTCATCACCATGACTGTGAAGTCAACACTACGAGAAGCAGGGCAGCAAATGAAGATGTATCCATCGAAACATCTTTCACTCTAGAACTGAAAGTGATCATCATTCATTATTAGTAGCCAACCACTGGAAAAATGGCTCCCAGGCTGCTGTTTCCACAGAATATTTTTCCGTATCAGTAAATGTTGATATGCTGCGCCAGCGGGATCTGTCTCTCTGTTCCCAGCAGAGAAAAGCATGGTGACCCTGGAGATTCCATGTTTGAGTGTGTGAGGACCTGAAGTGCAATAGGTGGAGCACCAATTACACTTCATACCATGGCAGCCACAGCCAGACAAAGGCTGCAAAAAGCGAATCTAAGGAGGAAAGAGAAAAAGGAAATTGGAAAATTTGTGAGGGACAAAGAGAGAGAGAGGGAGGGAGACATCTGGGAATTAAGACAGAAGAAGGTTTTAGGGTATGGGAACTTGGGCAAGGGCTGTGCAACAAAAAAGGGGAAGAGAACAGCAAAACATGAGAAAGGAGAGAGAAAAACATTGAACTTCTAGATGGTAATCATAGAAAAAGAGTGTGAGAGGTGTGATTGGGAGCAACAATAAAGAAAGCAAATAAAAAAATGGAGCTTTTCAGGTTTAAACTCCTGTGATACTGTGTTAATTACATAGCTAATCTTAATTTTGCTGAATTTATCTTGCAAAAATTATTAGGTATTTACTTCTGCTGCCAACTACAGAATCCACACAAAGGGTAAAAAGCAGATGGCCCACAAGGAAGTGAAGAAGGAATAGTTATTTACAACCATCACCTCACATTACAGTTACTGATGGGAGGAAGACAGAGGAAGAAACAAGAAAATCTCCAGGACTGGTATCTTGGTTTGGAAATAGGCAAGAGAGATTCCTACTGGGAGGAAAGGCCCCCTTCAGCTTCAGATGAGTTCCACACCGACCACATACCATAATTTACTACTCCTCATAATTCAGGCTAAGACAAATTCCTTGTTAGTACTTGAAGACAGCATTGCCCTCAAGACCCAGTACTGTTTAGTTGCCCATCTGCTGATAAGACGTGCCCTGACACCTTATACATAGAGCCTCCTTAATGTCAGTCCTGTCTTTGACCTCTGTTAGTATTTTTACAGGGCTGACTAGAATATAAATCCTCCTACATGCTGTTATACCTCATGTTTAGAGTGGTTTCAGTGTTGGTAACTCTGAAAATGAAATGTAGGGCCTGTCATACATGTACATACAATCAGGACTAGAGCTTTTATGCTCACAGTGTTTGTTTGATTTCCTTACTGTCCCAGGAAACTTCTTTTTGCTGCTACTGGTATCTGTCCTTGGTTCCCTCATGCTGTGCAATCATCCACTCACCATGCTGGGTATCTGACATCTCCTGGTGAATTTGGCAGCATAATACACCAGTCCATCACTTTTAAATCAAGGATCAGAAATACGTAGAAGAAAACAGTTTACCTATATCTGTAATAATCAATTATGTTAATATCACAGTCATCTTATTGTTGCATTAGTATTACTCTTACCCTCCACAACTTACCAACAGTGTAACCAAACCCATGTAATCCTCAAGTCTCAGAATTTTTTTTATGTTGTAATTGGTATCACTGTTCCAACGAGGGCATCCTGAACTTTAAAAAGGTAAGCAGACCCTCCACCAGCTGCAGAAGTGGACCTGAACCAGATCTCAATGCTGCTCAAATTAAGGCTAGCTAACAATTTAATTACAAGTTTTGTGGATTCTTCACTAGCAACTGCATTCCATCTTACTCATATCAAACCTCATCCCTGTTGTGTGGAGCCCACATTTGTGAAAACAGCTATTTGCCTGATGAGGTTGTATGGAGTAAAAGTCTTGCTCCAAAGTCAAGATACTGTAGAAAGCGCCAAACAGTTCAGTGTGACAGTTGTGTGTGCAATGGTGGATGTGTAGGCACACGAATTAATATAGATATCAGTCGGGATACACAGCTGGCAAAATGCTTTGGGAATCTCGGGTTTAGGAGCTTAAATCTCCTGTGGATTTAGGTCTAAAAATTCTGTTGATGTCAGCAACAGCCTGGATAAGTCCTTACTTTGCCATAACCTGTATCTGTGAGACACAGAGGGCTCCTGATTCTGACTTTAGTAAGGGTTGTGGATTCTCAGCATGCCCCAGGATCAGACTCATAATAATTTGATTCTAACTGCACAATAGATTCTGTACTCACAGCTGTCTGATCCCTCTAATACGTCCATTCCTTTCTTGTTCCCAGGGGAAGCCTGCAAGAAAATTAGAGATACAGGTAATGGCAAAGCAATTTAACTGAAAAGAGCAAAAGCGTAAGGACCTTTTCCCCAAATGAACAGGGCTCAAGTTAGACAGTTACTGTCTTTCATTGGCTTATGTATACGCTCAGCCTTACCATTCTTTTCCTCGTTCACATGAACATACCTCAAAGCACAGGCAGTATGCTATGGCATTTAAAAAATCACCTATTTATCCAAAATGTCAGCACCTGAATGTAATCCTGTGCCCATTCTGAAAGACACTCCAGACACAGGGGCACCTGCTGGCGTGAGGCAACTTAGAGAACTGGCGTTTTAATTTTTCATCCTGCAAGAGTTTGCTAAATGTCATCACTCATTGGAACGGGCCTGCTGACCTCTCTGGACCACTCGCCTGAATAATGAGTTAAGTCTGCAGGTCTTTTAGAAAAACCCAACAGCACTGAACTTTGGATACTTTTTTAATAACATTTTACTGGGAAAGAATAAAAACTTTCAGAATAACCAGAAACATTTCTACTCTCTCCCCACCCCCATATTATCTCATTTTTCTTTATAAAGGCAGAGTGTTCAGTTTCCTTGAAATTGGTCTCTTTAGAAATGTAGCACATTTCTTGGAAAAATAAAAAAAAAAAAATAAGGTTAGCTAAAGGAATAGCAATTTGTCTGTGGCGTTTCAGCAAATGTGGCAGTTTTCTCCTGTGCCACCAGTTTATTTCAGCTGTGGGAATACAACTAACCAATAGGTTTCTGAAGCATCAGTGAATAAGAGCCCATAAAAAAAAAATCCATCTGTAAGCACGGAATCAATCAGTGCTGCCGTAGTCAAAAAAGACAGATTTTTCTCGTAGTTAAAGAAAGACCATCAGATTTCTACAGACCCAGAAGTTAAGTGTGCTAAAGGCAAAATCCAAGATCAATGTGAATGTTTCTACGGGAATGTAACACATACTATGAAGAAAGCTTTTCATCGCACAGTTTAATTAAGCGGACTCACTCTAGGATAAAACACAGGTACATGCATGACACCATCATGTTAATGAAGGATACGGATCTTTTCCTTGCACCCGGTGTTTTGCTGTGGGATGGTGGTTGCTGAGTGGGCTGTCACCACTTGTGAACAACTGCGTATTGTGCGGGGGTTTCATAGATCGTCTGGACTCATGCTGTCTCTGGACAGAGACACACCACCTTGTATGCATAGATGACATAAGACCGAGGATGGGAAGTTGTTCAGTGGTTTGTTCCTCATTTTAATTGGCATGGTCATTAGTCTGTGAATGTATTTCTTTGCAAGAAGTTATTGATCTTACCAGAGGTGCTTCTCTTGACTTTAAAACACTGAAGGTGAGATTCAGGTGCCTAAACACAGGCTTCTTCTACCATGTGAGGCATTCAGCAGCATGACCTGGGGTCTCTCCTACATTTGACAGACCTATCTTCCTCCTCCTGTTTCACTCTTCTGACACACAGTCTCCTCCCCAGGAGTGGCCCAAACCCTCTTTCAGAAAACATTGTACAGGTGACCACTAAGTGGAACTGATAAATACCCAATAAAAATTCACAAAACCCGCACGAAACATCATCCTTTAACCACTGGCTTTTTCTTCTCCCTTCCATCTATATGTTGTCTAATTGATCTGCAATCTCTCAGTACTGTAAACATGATAATTATTAAAGATTGTGTGCTGGTTCTCTTTGTGGAGAAATAGCCAGACATGCACTCTTAGTGATTTGAATTAGTAAAAATTTGTCAGAAGTAAAGGTATTTTCATTGTATGACTTCAGTAGAGCTGTTGAAGGTGGAAACAACGTCCCTTGGTTTTTCTAATCTTGCTTTAACCTTCTCTTGAAGCCCTTAGGAATAAACAAAAAAGGACAAACTATTGACTTAATTGGGAAATGTCACCATTACTTTCAATTAGAATTTTTAAAAGTAAGAAATAGGTTTTTGTCATGTCCTACACTGCAAGGCTGATTTCCAAGGCTGTGTGTGAAGGACTAAACACTTGCAGTGTGGTGTTGGTGGGCCAGCCTTTGTACCTGGACAGTAAAGTACAGAAAGCCATGAGCTCTGCCTCTGTTTCATCACAGAATCTAAACAGACCTGGATATGACTTGTAGCAAGCTAATTATCCCTATTTTTCTTATTTTTCCTCTGTGAAAGAGTTCATCTCACACTGTTGTAGTCCAGTGTTTCCAAATACTACCTCAATCTCCCAAAAAAAGGTAAAAAAGAATGGTGATCCCTAAAAATGAAGCTATCCATTATTTTTTGTCATCATGATGTAACAGCCAGAGACATATTCTTGGTCATCTTTCTCGCTTGGCCATTGACATCACATTCAAGCTGAACGCAAATTGCTACACGAAGTGCTAATGCTTGTGTAGCATGCAAGGTAACAGGGAATCTGGCCCAGTCTGCTTTAGGTACAAGACACACAATAATAAAACTGAAATTGATTTTTTATGTCTTGAAATCAAAGCATTTTCTTTATATAATCAACACCGCACTAAAGACAGCACTGCAATCAATCATGGTAGCTGGCATTCCTAAGCTTTGCTCACGTGGATAATTCTTAGACATTTCCACTGCTCTGTTGAAATCACAGAGTCACAGAATCACACAGAATCACAGAATTTTCAGAGTTGGAAGGGACCTCTAGAGATCATCTAGTCCAACTCCCCTGCCAAAGCAGGATTGCCTAGAGCACATTACTCAGGACTGCATCCAGGCGGGTCTTGAAAATCTCCAGAGAAGGGGACTCCACAACCTCCCTGGGCAGCCTGTGCCAGTGCTCTGTCACCCTAACTGTAAAGAAGTTTTTCCGTGTGTTGGAACGGAACTTCCTATGTTCCAACCTGTGCCCATTGCCCCTCGTCCTGTCACTGGGAACCACCGAGAAGAGTCTGGCTCCATCCTGCTTTAACCCACACTTTAGATATTTGTAAGCAGTAATAAGGTCTCCCCTCAGCCTTCTCTTCTCCAGGCTGAAGAGTCCCAGCTCTCTCAGCCTTTCCTCATAAGGGAGATGCTCCAATCCCTCAGTCATCTTGGTTGCCCTTCGCTGGACTCTCTCCAGCAGTTCCCTGTCGATGGGATGCTTTGGCTGAGCAAAAGTTGGCAGGAACAGGCCTCTGGTTTTCATTTTTATTTTCTCCTGGGAGTAAAATGCAAGCAAACAAACAAACCCCATGAAAAACACATTAATTCATTTGGTTTTACACTTAGTACTGCTTAAAATGCATTGCATTGGCTTGGTGAACAGCTTGATGCTTCCATAACAACTGTATAACAACTTTACAAGTAAGTGCATCTAAAACTGTTGTGTTACATACATAAAGAGGAAATAATTAATAGCTGTTAGCTCTTACTTTTTGTAACTTCCTTTCTTCAAAATCTCTTTATCTACTTTCTTTTGAAGCACCTTCAATTACTCCATTGGGCAATAAATACTGGGAGAAATACAGTCAAGAAGCATTCTGTGTTGAGAAAGTTCTGTAAATACAGTAAGACTTACTAGATGCAAGATAAAATAATTTTATAGCACTGGATTTTGATGTCTTTAACGGTGGTGATTAGAAAGTAACATGTTGTGCTATCTGATAAATACTATTTGATCTTGTGGAGTTAAAGTTTTGACTGTTGGTCCCAATGACATCTCTCCATCTCCAAGGTATAAAGATGAATCATAGGAAAACCTCATAGTCACTGTTAAGAGCAGACTACTCTGTTACTAATAGGGTGTACATGAAAATTTAGATCAGTGATGGCAGAACCATACATGTAGTTTGGAGATGTCTTGCCATGGTTGTCCTTTGAAAAATGCCTCCCCTTGGGCCAGGTTATCCACTTCTCCACCCTTCTTTTAAGCAAGACCTCCACACACATTAGCTACTGCTGACAGAGCAACAAGCATGTTGCTTGGTCCGGGTGCCTTCCAAAAGTTTTCCACTAGCATCCTGCCCCGTTTTGGCTATTGCCTATAAGGGAAATGCCACAGACTTAAGAGTCCGACTCACCAACTCCTATATAGACACTCTCCATGCTACTGTACTGGATCCCAACCTGCTCAGCTTATAGTTTCTCAGGTTTCCCATTACTTTTGCACTGCCTTTCTTTTTCTATGTTTTTTAGCACATTTCCCAGGCACAGGCTGGTTTTTGGTTACTTCTTCAGGGAAATGAAGTTCTGGAGCACGCAAGTTCCCCGCCCTAGGCCAGCACAGCCCTTTCCCATTGCCGTCAGCAAGTTCAATGTTATCTTCAACTCATGGGCACTCTCAGTCCATTGGGTATATCTTCAGGGGCATTTAAAATCTGGAGTCAATAACACATGCGCGCACGTACAGCCTGTAGGGTGGAAAAATGAATTTGCTGGTAATGATGTTTAAAGCCAGTGAGTTTTCCCAGGCTTCAGTCAGCTCGCTGGCTTGTCTGGCCCAAATTATGAAGGTTAGGCCTTTATTCTCCCCAGTCGCTCAGCAAGCAAAGGAGTCCAACCCCCCTGCAGCAGCCTTTTCAAGGCAACAACTTCCGCATGTCAGCCAGAATTCATAAATTTCATGTACTTGGATTACCCTGTTCATCACATTTCATGCCCCTTTAGGCTGATCTCCTCAAGGGAGATCCCTATGGATACCAACCTTCCCTGTCATGCCCGCTGCAGCAGAATTGTGCACTCCACCACAGGAGATGGCTGTCTTTGCCAGAGTGCTCTTGTGCGGCACGGAAGACAGAGTAGACATATCCAGACCGCATCTACTGCTGCTGGCAGGCTTTTTCTCCTTCCCTGTGCTGTTGCTTATCCTGAAGCAAAATCCTGCCCTGTCTTTCCTCAGTGGGCTCACTGTTTGTGAAAAATGTTAAGCGGAAGGTTTGCATTCAGGAATTTCAATTTGGCTTTCTGGCATGCCTCACATGAAGCCTTGCTGCACCTCTGAAGGTGCTGAGCACCCAGGAGATTTAACCATGTTCTTCTAATGCCCAGTTAGTAACAGAAGGAATTACTGTTTCTTCAGTACTGTGGGCTTATGTAGAGAAGAAGGAGGAAAGGATCAACCATAAATTATATTTAAAATTTCCAACATATTCAATTATGTTGCTGGGGATTTATCATTGTTTTCTAAATGCTCTTATTATCTGATCTTTCTGTGCTTTTTATTCCTCTGTGGACTCATGTCTGACAAAAACAACAACCCTACACATGAATTCTTTGAGCAGAAATATAAACCCATAGTTAAGTGCATAGCAACATGGTGAATTTAAACTCAATCTTTTCAAAAATGCCTAAAGCATGCATAGGCAGTGTTGGGGGAATTAACTGAACACAGAAGGAACAAACTGATGTAGCAGTATTTTGTTCCTCTGTTACACTTTTCTCAGATACATAGATGCTTTGCTGGTGTAAACTGGACTAATCTCATTTTTACCGTTTTTAGCTAAAGATCTACTCCAAATATTTTGACTGTTGTGTATATTCTCTTCATACAAGGAGTAACTTTGCACCATTTTACCTAGGACTGAGTAAGCGATAAAGGAGGACATTTCCTACAATGCCCTATTTGTGTAGTTAGGATAATCTCAAGTCTTCTCAGGCTTTCAAGCTTTTCAGACACCAAGTAGAATGTATTTAGATTTGTACATATTCAGAAACCAAAACCCCCTCAAGTACGAATGGCTTAATTTATATTTTATTGAATAAAAAATGTTAAAGAGTAGGATTTTCTAAGCTGAGTAAACCTTTATCAGCTGTTCTTGTGCTTTTGGCATTATTTCTTCTTATCCCTTTCCCTCAGGGAGACAATAAAAATAGCTAATGTTCATTTTCTTTCTCAGTTCTTGCTTCCAATGCTTCTATTCAAGTTTTATCTGGCAATCCAGCTTCCATGGTAGTCAGGGTATGATTTTGATGCCTATTAGCTCTCTTTCTGGAGGCTACTAATCATACTCTCTCACTTGCTGTAGGTCTCATCATATGGCCTCATGCCACCACTGGTTGTGTTCTGGCTAACAATACAAGGCTTGCTTCAAAGGTAAAGGTGTCTCTTCATTGGGACAACTATTTACGAAGGTATGGCAAGATGCAACTACTGGTCCAGCAGTACTGAGAAAGACTGACTCCCTCAACTACCCCTCACCTCCTCTTGGTATTCCTTCCCGTAAGCTCCTCGCAGTGTGCTGTGATGGTATGGGGCAGAGGCAAAACAGGGAATGTATGCCTGAGGAGGAAGTGGATAGTCATAGGACATTAGCAGATGCCAGCCTGGATTTGTGTCCTGCAAGAAAGTCAGCCTGGGATGTCGGGTTAATTGCAGAAAGTTTATTTGTACTTTGTATAAAAAGAATAGTTGTTGTTTGGCATGACTGGGATCTAGTCTATGTTGTCTCCTTTTTTCAACGACCATTTTCTCATCCTAATCACATTTACCTTGGCTGTGCACATACTTCTGTCTCTGGGGGCACAACTGAGTTCCTGTGCACAACTGCAAAACCAGGCCACATCCCAACACCCCATCAGGGTGAGACTCCTCTTCCTCCGTGCCCGGCTCTCTGCACAAAGGTGGGTCAAGAACACGGACAGAAGCTGCGACATTACCCAAGTGGTAGATAACCTCTTCCTCCAAGTGCAACCACTGGATGAACATGCTAAATATCCTTCTGCTCCCTGCATTACATGTACTCTGCTCTCCTTGGTTTACTCACCTTCACCTGGGTGATAGGGTTGGCATTGCCCTGTGCTTAATCCCTGTTTTTATGTTGTTTTCATGTGAGTTTAAGCTCAGACTCAGACTGAAATGAGGACTGCTGTCCCTTTTCCCCTCCTGCATGTTGTCAGTTTTGACAAAAACTGTGATAACAAGTGGCCCTTCAAATAAAAGGAACAACAGTGAAATTCTGTTTTTACCTTTCTCTAGAAAAATTGACACTTA
The DNA here is from genome assembly GCA_008711295.1 of Anarhynchus alexandrinus. Taxonomy (NCBI): domain Eukaryota; kingdom Metazoa; phylum Chordata; class Aves; order Charadriiformes; family Charadriidae; genus Anarhynchus; species Anarhynchus alexandrinus. Next base: position 274,088 of record VUYV01000528.1, read on the forward strand.
GAAGGTTGTTGATTCTTTTTTTCTCCAGCACTTTCCTCTCTGATAGCCTAAGAGAACAGCTCTGGGATGTTTCAAATCTGGTTTGTTGTGGAAGTACTCCAGTTCCTGATGGTGAAGCACATTGTTCCTTGCTGATTAAACTTTATACAGGGCGATGTTTAATGTAAAAACTTAAAGGCATTTGTGACTGCAGCGAGTTGCAATGCAGCACACTCCCTCAAGAGGTATGATTTTATGATAGGTTGTGCTGGGCTAAAATTTCCCTGCAGCTGAAAAGGAGATTTCTCGTACCCCTTCCCATCCTCCACTCCCCCCTTATCCAGTCCAGTGCTGGCTTTGACACTCTGCTGTACTCAGAGTAAACCCATTCTGATCTCAGAGACACATTATCCACTTTATATGCTGGGCAAATTTTCTGCCATTTAATATGTTGAAGCTCTTACTGTGCAATCCGATGAGACCTAGCCCTGGCGCAAGATATGCCACAAAAGTC
>VUYV01000528.1:274844-373927 GCA_008711295.1 Anarhynchus alexandrinus
GACACTCTCCATGCTACTGTACTGGATCCCAACCTGCTCAGCTTATAGTTTCTCAGGTTTCCCATTACTTTTGCACTGCCTTTCTTTTTCTATGTTTTTTAGCACATTTCCCAGGCACAGGCTGGTTTTTGGTTACTTCTTCAGGGAAATGAAGTTCTGGAGCACGCAAGTTCCCCGCCCTAGGCCAGCACAGCCCTTTCCCATTGCCGTCAGCAAGTTCAATGTTATCTTCAACTCATGGGCACTCTCAGTCCATTGGGTATATCTTCAGGGGCATTTAAAATCTGGAGTCAATAACACATGCGTGCACGTACAGCCTGTAGGGTGGAAAAATGAATTTGCTGGTAATGATGTTTAAAGCCAGTGAGTTTTCCCAGGCTTCAGTGAGCTCGCTGGCTTGTCTGGCCCAAATTATGAAGGTTAGGCCTTTATTCTCCCCAGTCGCTCAGCAAGCAAAGGAGTCCAACCCCCCTGCAGCAGCCTTTTCAAGGCAACAACTTCCGCATGTCAGCCAGAATTCATAAATTTCATGTACTTGGATTACCCTGTTCATCACATTTCATGCCCCTTTAGGCTGATCTCCTCAAGGGAGATCCCTATGGATACCAACCTTCCCTGTCATGCCCGCTGCAGCAGAATTGTGCACTCCACCACAGGAGATGGCTGTCTTTGCCAGAGTGCTCTTGTGCGGCACGGAAGACAGAGTAGACATATCCAGACTGCATCTACTGCTGCTGGCAGGCTTTTTCTCCTTCCCTGTGCTGTTGCTTATCCTGAAGCAAAATCCTGCCCTGTCTTTCCTCAGTGGGCTCACTGTTTGTGAAAAATGTTAAGCGGAAGGTTTGCATTCAGGAATTTCAATTTGGCTTTCTGGCATGCCTCACATGAAGCCTTGCTGCACCTCTGAAGGTGCTGAGCACCCAGGAGATTTAACCATGTTCTTCTAATGCCCAGTTAGTAACAGAAGGAATTACTGTTTCTTCAGTACTGTGGGCTTATGTAGAGAAGAAGGAGGAAAGGATCAACCATAAATTATATTTAAAATTTCCAACATATTCAATTATGTTGCTGGGGATTTATCATTGTTTTCTAAATGCTCTTATTATCTGATCTTTCTGTGCTTTTTATTCCTCTGTGGACTCATGTCTGACAAAAACAACAACCCTACACATGAATTCTTTGAGCAGAAATATAAACCCATAGTTAAGTGCATAGCAACATGGTGAATTTAAACTCAATCTTTTCAAAAATACCTAAAGCATGCATAGGCAGTGTTGGGGGAATTAACTGAACACAGAAGGAACAAACTGATGTAGCAGTATTTTGTTCCTCTGTTACACTTTTCTCAGATACATAGATGCTTTGCTGGTGTAAACTGGACTAATCTCATTTTTACCGTTTTTAGCTAAAGATCTACTCCAAATATTTTGACTGTTGTGTATATTCTCTTCATACAAGGAGTAACTTTGCACCATTTTACCTAGGACTGAGTAAGCGATAAAGGAGGACATTTCCTACAATGCCCTATTTGTGTAGTTAGGATAATCTCAAGTCTTCTCAGGCTTTCAAGCTTTTCAGACACCAAGTAGAATGTATTTAGATTTGTACATATTCAGAAACCAAAACCCCCTCAAGTACGAATGGCTTAATTTATATTTTATTGAATAAAAAATGTTAAAGAGTAGGATTTTCTAAGCTGAGTAAACCTTTATCAGCTGTTCTTGTGCTTTTGGCATTATTTCTTCTTATCCCTTTCCCTCAGGGAGACAATAAAAATAGCTAATGTTCATTTTCTTTCTCAGTTCTTGCTTCCAATGCTTCTATTCAAGTTTTATCTGGCAATCCAGCTTCCATGGTAGTCAGGGTATGATTTTGATGCCTATTAGCTCTCTTTCTGGAGGCTACTAATCATACTCTCTCACTTGCTGTAGGTCTCATCATATGGCCTCATGCCACCACTGGTTGTGTTCTGGCTAACAATACAAGGCTTGCTTCAAAGGTAAAGGTGTCTCTTCATTGGGACAACTATTTACGAAGGTATGGCAAGATGCAACTACTGGTCCAGCAGTACTGAGAAAGACTGACTCCCTCAACTACCCCTCACCTCCTCTTGGTATTCCTTCCCGTAAGCTCCTCGCAGTGTGCTGTGATGGTATGGGGCAGAGGCAAAACAGGGAATGTATGCCTGAGGAGGAAGTGGATAGTCATAGGACATTAGCAGATGCCAGCCTGGATTTGTGTCCTGCAAGAAAGTCAGCCTGGGATGTCGGGTTAATTGCAGAAAGTTTATTTGTACTTTGTATAAAAAGAATAGTTGTTGTTTGGCATGACTGGGATCTAGTCTATGTTGTCTCCTTTTTTCAACGACCATTTTCTCATCCTAATCACATTTACCTTGGCTGTGCACATACTTCTGTCTCTGGGGGCACAACTGAGTTCCTGTGCACAACTGCAAAACCAGGCCACATCCCAACACCCCATCAGGGTGAGACTCCTCTTCCTCCGTGCCCGGCTCTCTGCACAAAGGTGGGTCAAGAACACGGACAGAAGCTGCGACATTACCCAAGTGGTAGATAACCTCTTCCTCCAAGTGCAACCACTGGATGAACATGCTAAATATCCTTCTGCTCCCTGCATTACATGTACTCTGCTCTCCTTGGTTTACTCACCTTCACCTGGGTGATAGGGTTGGCATTGCCCTGTGCTTAATCCCTGTTTTTATGTTGTTTTCATGTGAGTTTAAGCTCAGACTCAGACTGAAATGAGGACTGCTGTCCCTTTTCCCCTCCTGCATGTTGTCAGTTTTGACAAAAACTGTGATAACAAGTGGCCCTTCAAATAAAAGGAACAACAGTGAAATTCTGTTTTTACCTTTCTCTAGAAAAATTGACACTTAGAAGGTTGTTGATTCTTTTTTTCTCCAGCACTTTCCTCTCTGATAGCCTAAGAGAACAGCTCTGGGATGTTTCAAATCTGGTTTGTTGTGGAAGTACTCCAGTTCCTGATGGTGAAGCACATTGTTCCTTGCTGATTAAACTTTATACAGGGCGATGTTTAATGTAAAAACTTAAAGGCATTTGTGACTGCAGCGAGTTGCAATGCAGCACACTCCCTCAAGAGGTATGATTTTATGATAGGTTGTGCTGGGCTAAAATTTCCCTGCAGCTGAAAAGGAGATTTCTCGTACCCCTTCCCATCCTCCACTCCCCCCTTATCCAGTCCAGTGCTGGCTTTGACACTCTGCTGTACTCAGAGTAAACCCATTCTGATCTCAGAGACACATTATCCACTTTATATGCTGGGCAAATTTTCTGCCATTTAATATGTTGAAGCTCTTACTGTGCAATCCGATGAGACCTAGCCCTGGCGCAAGATATGCCACAAAAGTCGCAGCGGGGACGAGGAGGTGGAAGGGGGTCACCACACTGTCCTTTTGGCAGAGGCAAGCTGATAATTCATCTCACGTTGTGTCATGGCACCATGCACTATTAGGCACATCCCAGACATTTTAGCAATTGTCCCACGGTTAAGGCACTCAGATCTGGAAGGCATCAGCACAACCACACATTTCAGCACTTCCAAAGCAAACAGTACACCCATGTTTGCAGCTTTCTTTTCCTGTCACGCTTACATGACTCTTCTCCATCGAGCACAGCAGCAACACCCACACATGCTTGTTAGCCACCACCACAGCCATCCGGACTCAGGGGAGGGGAACAATCTCCTTTAGGTTGCTTAGGACTTACTGCCACAGCAGCTCGATGGGGACAGAGAGAGAACCTGAACAGACCCACAGCCAGATCAGTTAACCCGGGTGCTAACACAAGGGCTCTAATGGATGGGAATGAAATTTGCCCATGTCTTCAAAACGCATGGAGTGGTAAAGCAAGCCACGCTGTGTGGTGGCTCCCTGCCGGGCCAAAGCGTGGGGAGATAAGGACTTGCTGGAAAAGCAGCGGAATCAGCAGCTGACCACTTCTACACCCACCTCACTTGTCCGTGCTGCTGTTTCTGCATGCAGCACAGAGGCATTTTACTAGCTGTCACCTCCCCAGGACAGATGTGCTCTTGGTGTTAGTTTAGTACTTCCTTTCCTAATGTCCTTCTTTGCCACTTCTCAGGTATTCTCATATTAATTATTGGGTGGCAATTAATTGCCACTCAAAGGCAATTATCATGCAAACTGCTTTTCTCCCCAGATTTAAATAGGTGGTGAGGGCCATTAAAACTCCCCAGATGCAAATAAGAAAGTGGAAATCCAATTTAGGGTTTGCTTTCAGTAACTGGTGAGCTACCAGTTGGGTTGGCATAACTCAGCTTTGAGTCTTTGTCGCAGAAACAGACAGTTTTACATGTGCTGAGGGCCTGTCCAGTGTCAGACTCAGTCTGTCTTTCAATCTGCTAGGTCAGGCAATGTAAAGGTAGAAGCCCACAGCAATGGGATCCTGAGTCATCCAGAACTTCTGAATGGATCTGCCTAGAATTTCCTTTACCATGGACACCTCAGAAAAACCCACAACAGAACACCTTTTCAGCACAATAGCTCAGGTTTTATTGAAGTACATCAAAATTAATGTGTGTGTTTCATTTTAAACCCAGAATAAACAAATACAAAGGCTTGATAACGAGTTTTCTCCCTGTCCAGTTCCTCCTGGATTACAAAACTTTATATAATTCTCTTTAGTTGATAAATATTATTGTGAATTATATTTCTCTTCAGCCAACACAAACAGTGCATCAGTGCTGATACACAATTCAAAAAATTGTCATTTGCCATCAACATCTTCCACTTATGAAGAAACAGCCTGTTCAAAATAACATCTTCAAAATACCAGTGGCACGAAGAGTGGTCTGGGCAACTTGAGAGGGATACATCTTGACCTTGAGGTTTGAGTTCTGCAATGACATTGCAGAACTTCCTGCTGATGGCATATGGACTTAAAAAATCCATAAGTCAATATTTATAGGTACAAAAGCTTGGTGTGTCAGGTAGCATTTGTAGTTTTTTTACATCCTATCTTAGATTTGACAACTTTTGCTTGATTGAGTTGCAGACCAGAGTTGGTATGGGTGCAAATCATTGTTAACCAGACTGAAATTAGGTTTACCTGGATGTAAATTAGAACAGAATATAAGCATTATTATAAAAAATCCCCACCACCCTACCATAAATTGCCTTTAATCAATGGGGTAAAATCTTACACTTGGGAGATTAACATATGCATGCTTAATTTTGGCAAAGTCTAACACACATAAAAATTACTGTCTGAAAGACAGGCTGTGTCTGTATCTTTGCACTGTAAAATGATTAGAGTATTGTGAGAAAGGAGGGAAAGGGGATGGCTATGTCTTCAGAAATCAGTTTTATCTAAGCTATCACGACAAAAGTGCGAAATGCTTTCATCAGGGCAGTATGTCTGTAGTGTCACTCACAGGGCAGAGGTTGTTTGCATGCTCAAGTTATGTATCTCCATATCTCAGACCATTCAGATTTCTTTTAATTGTAAAAGTAATACAAATTCTCCTGTGTTAATAATACCAGCTGGAATTATTCTGACATCATTATAAAATGTGTGCTGATACCTACTCCCTTAGTGTATTCTTTCTGGTCAATCAGTCATGCATGGAGAGTGTTTAGAGGAAGACAAAGTGATAGAGAATAAAATATCGTTAGGACATGCTGGGACCATTCAGTACCCACTCCACACTGACTGCCAAAGTATCGTGTGTCATATTGGGTACGTCTTATTAGTTTCAGACAGTGAGCAAGATATCAATGTGTAAAACTTCTAGTTGATAATGATGGAAGTACAAAGAATACACAAGAAATACAAAAAACCTTATACCAGCCCCATCCTCTAATATATTAAATACACATTTCAGTTCAAAGGTGTATTTAAAGCAAAATGTTGCACACCCAAGGGAAAATGACAGCTGTTTCTTTAAGAACCTGCTTCTACTGGAGGTCAATGGCTTTACTATTACACATTAAAAGTTAAGTACAGTTATTGACAGGCAAACCACAGAAATTGGTTTATGTCAATGAAGAATGGCAAATAGATCCACGTATGAGGAAAAAAGCCCTAGAGGAAAAGTTCTTTGCACAGTAAAATTAGATTCACAGGTCACAGATGATTTGTTAGTTCTTTCCAAGTTGTAGAGCAGTAATTTATGGGAGAGCTCTCCCGGCTTCTTCACCTGCACTACAAAAAGGGATCTTTTTTATTAAAGTGTAAGTTGCATGTCCTCATGAGTGACAACCCACAGATCTGACTGAATTAATATAATCCCCTAAGAACAGAGCCCTCCTATCATTCTAAAAGTAATGCGCATTCTTTGAACCTTTTGTTTCCATTCTTCCCTGTGAAGCCTTCTTTTAGCAAGCCTGGATGGAGGAGCAGCTAGAGGGCTGGAAAGTTTGGTTTTAATGCAAAAAGTTGTTAAATGTCAGCTATTCAGGTTGCCTTCATGATGTAAACAGATCTTCACTGCCTACTTGTAGTTTCTAAAATCGATCTTTTCAAAAATAACCACTTCAGCCAGTACAGCTCGCAAGGCAGGGATGCTCTACCTATGTCAGATACCTGCAGCTCTTCCCCAAGTCGTACTCTACCCTGCTGTGTTAGTACAGACATGCCAGCTATGGGAGTGTAGCGAGGTGATTTAAGACCCTCATGGTCCTGCATCAAGAGTGCTTGTGATGGGGAAGAGCTGGGGCTCTCTTTGGGGTACTGACGGGAAGCCCTGATAGTGCTGACAGAGCAGCTCTGACCTTGGGAGCTGCTCTCTGGCATTGTAAGCATTGCTGCTCACCAGTCTCCTGGCTGACCTCTCCAGAGGATGAATAGAGAGGCTGGGCATATATTTCATAAGGGTGAACTTCCACAGCAAATGATGCCAACAGTGAGATGCTGCAATGTACAGGCTGTAGGCGACTAATCCCACCCCCTTTTTATAGCAGGAAAAACTAAGACTTGGAAGTCATGGCTGCTACTCTCCATGCCCTCCCATGACTCCAGATGCCACCTGAGCCCATCTGTGTTGGGACCCCTTTAGGAACAAGAGGGGCCAGGCAGGGCTGGTCTGTGGCTTAAACACAAGGTTGTATCCACCACCCGCTGTCTCACCCACTCTGAGCAGGAAGGAGGCAGGAGCAGCGAAGACCAGAAATTTCCGTCTTTTCAAGACTTCTCCTGCTACTGAGACAAGTCAAAACCTCAGAAGTAGCCTCTGTCTGAACACTTAATGTTTTATGACTTCCTAATAAACTTGGCAAGACCCCAAAACTAGTTGTCTTTGATGAAGAGTAATTAAATACTAAGTACATGCATTGGAGACTAACAACTGGACAACTGCATGTGAAAACATCCCCCACAAAAAGGTTAGCAGGCTGAACAAGAGTGTCACAGAGCGTTGCAAAGCATTACCATATTTTAGATAGAACTGTCAATAAGGCAACTCTTAGTTGTGACTGCTTTTTTAATAGGCCTCTGCTAATTATTTTCTCTTCTGTTCTCCCCATTTCCATCCTTACTACAAGGTTTCTTCACGCCTCTGAATGGTGGTACCAAGTCATTGTCACACTGGGGCTCTGCAGAGCTACACTGGGGCTCTGCAGAGCTGGCACTGTGGTTCTGCCTGCATTGCTCGCAGGGGCAAAGTCACATTCATATGTCCTGCTTAATTTTTTCACCCTTTTTTCATCTGCCTTACAGATGACTCTGTGGTTACTGAGGTCGTACCAAGGTCTGGACAAAGCCATTGCTATCTGGGGAACAAGGCTGCTACCAAATTAAAGGAAATTCATGTTTTGTGCCCCAGTTCTTACTTTTGCTATCGCGTTGTGCATGTGTGTAGGTGGGTGTATGGGTGATTATGTGTGAGAAAGAGATGGACTGATAGAGGAAAATCTTCCAGAACACTTTCCTCTTTTATTTAAGGAGAGGATATATTTTATCTGATTTTTATCAAAGGTGACATCAGAAGTAATGAAAGGATAAATAATTTTAAAGCTTCAGAGAAAGAGGATTCTTTAATAAAGAAAGGATCTGTCTTGGAGATTTAACTTTCTCAAATCCTTCAAATCCCTTTGCCTAATGCAATAATATTCCAAAATTTTATGACAGTTTTTACTTCATGTGTATTAGGAACAAGTAAGCATCATCTCTAACTGGCAGACTGGACACTCATTCCTTCTGGAACTGGCACATTGGGGCACTGTAAATTTGGTGTCTGTAAAATATTTCTAAGTTCAGGAGTTCCATTATAAATCCTCCTATTAATTTACATGTGGTATTATTTTTTTTCCCTTAATGGTGTATGTAGGTACAAAAAGGCAGTGATATGTATTTACTAAACTGTTACCTTCCCAGTCAGTGAACTGCTTAGCACAGATGCTTTCTTTCATAAGTACTGTCATTAAATGCGTGAAACTATTGATCTAAACTGCTTTCCTGGGAGGCTGCTCCTTATAAAGAGCAGTCGGGTTTCTTTTTGGCTGCAAACTAAGCTGAATTTCATAATAAAACTTTCATCATAAAAAGAAAAAAAAATCAAAACTCCAAACAACAATAACCTCCCTATGATACATCAATGACTAAATCTCTGAGAGCTGCCTTTAATTTTTCTTGCGGGGGAAAAAAAAAAAGAAAAAAAAGAGACAGAGAGTAGGAAGGATGCAGTGTTTCTTGTGAAGGACTCCTTTTTGAAGAGATCATGCTAAAAAGGCTGCTAAAGGGATCTCTTGCTGCTGTGATTTGTAGAAAGGAGCTCTCTTAATTATAGTCGGAGTTTATTGCGTCTCTCCCCCCTCTTTCCCCCCCCTCCCCCCCTGCCCCATGTGTGTGTGTGCAGAGAGCTAGAGAAAGCTGGCAGCGCTACCTGAATAGCTATTGAAAGAGTGAGACTTCTCAGTTCCTGCTTCATTACTGGGTAGCAGCTATTCCAGTGCGTGAGAGCGCCTAACTGCATTCTCCCATCGAAAAGCCCTTGGTAAGTCCCCTTAGCCGGCAGAGCTGCGGATTAACTCAGCAAAAGGCAGGAGGGGGGTGGCAGGGAGCTGCGGGGGCACCCAGAGCCTGTGTGCGGCTTGAGATCTATTAGATTTCAAAGATTTTCTGTGATAAATGTGTAAGATCTTTTGTGGATTGCTGGGATGCGAAAGCAATTGTAAGGAATGTTTTGTGTGCTCAAGAGCAATGCTAAGTACGTTCAGGACTGCTTGAAACAGAGCAGAATTTTTCTACGGGAGGTAAGATTGGTAAATGCTTCTCAGAACTGCAAGAAGAGTGGTTTTGTTTTGTTTTATTTCCCTCTATCATTTTCCTCTTGTTTCCCTTTCCCCCTTTATTGTGTCGAACGTGCTAATAGGTTGAGAAAGAAGAAACTATGTCTTCCTGCTGATTGATGGCTTTTGAAATGTAGAACTTTTATAAGGAGAGGGATGAGAGCTGAAGCTATAGAGGAGATACGTGTGCTTTTTATTTGTGTATACATTCTTGACCGTGTTCCTAGTGTTGATTGTATAGATATACCAAGCTCAGGAAAAGTCCAAAAAGCTAGGAGATGCACATTTACTGCTCAAGAAGCCGATGTTTGTGCTTGTTAAATGTGCTCATATCACATGTTTTATTAGTCATCTGCCTGACAAGTGCCACTCTCCAGGTAGCTCCTTTCAGTATATGCAGCAAAAAAGCACTCCCAGACACGCACTCTTCTTCTTTACCTTCATCCTATGCATCAAGTTCATTGGGCTCAACAGAACATTGACAGAGGCCATTGGATAGGTCAGGTTGCAACTCTCCTTGCCCCAGCTGAGCAATGGCATTTGAAGCGAGAGGCTGGAACGATGCCGTTACCTGAGGGTCCCAGTACCCTGGAGCTGGCTGCGTTTTGATTTGAAAAGTATGAATGAGCTACTCCAGGGACAGGCCGGAGGTTATTGTCTAGCAATACAGAGCATTAACAGGATTACTGCCTCCTAACTGAACCCACATCTACTCCCCTGATGGATAAAAATCCAATCTAGAAGAGCTGGCTGCTGACTAGCAGGACATGGGACCATCGGCTCATCTGTTATTGTCAGTCCATTCCAGTCCTCCCTTGGCTACAGCTGTCCATTGGATCATATAGGTGACACAGCCGTATTTATAACTATGAGGGGGAAAGCTGCTCCTTGTATTCAGAAAATGCACTCGTGATGTGAAACTGCTGCTTAGTGTCCCTAGACATCATTTTCTTTGCTACTGAGCAAACATGATAGCTCGAAGGATTAGGTTTTATGTCTGCAATGGTTGCTTTCCAGTTAGTGTGAGTAAATTTACATCTCTCCTACAGGTCAAAAGGACCAGGCTGACAGTTTTTGCCGCCTTTCAGAAGACTTCAGTGTTTATTAAGGGACAACTTTTATAAGCTAATATTAAAACAGAGCTCAGACTTGCAGCCAAGTACAGAATAGTTATTGCTTCCTGAAATTCAGTCATTTTACGTTATATTGATAGGGGAATCACACTAAGGGGTGCAGACGGCTAGGGGATTGATAAGTGAGCTTATATAACGTCAGGCAATGGAGATTACAAGTAGGAATATGCCTCATGGTCCAGGTTTTCAGAGGCAACATTACTTCATCAATAAATTAAAGTGTTGTCAAAATTGCATCATTACCTGGGATGCAGGTATTTAATACTGGGGTGCAATAGAGAGAATAATAACCTCCAGGGGATTAAAAAAAAAAAAANAAAAAAAAAGAAAAAGAACAAGAAAAAAAGAAGCTATAAGGAAAGAACATGTTAGGGTTTTCTTTTTGTATTTGTACTCATCAACTACAGAAGCTCGTTGCTAGAATTCTCTTGAATAAAACTGTGCGCTGCGTTTTCTAAATTTGTTTTGCTTTCATCATCTGCATGGGTGTATGAAAGAGCAGAAACACCTCAATGACAAGAGTTCCAATGCAAAGAGGGGCAGGACCAGGTAACTATTCATCTCTGTGCCACATCCTTGTGTCAAATTTAGCCTTGACCACACTCATTTTAGTAAGTGGACTCTGCTGTCATGTGTTTGCTGTCAGCATGGCAGGATGTTCTCAAAGCAACTTCATCTCAGGTCATGATGGTAGAAAAATGCTGGGGGATGTTCAGTGGGGGCCAGATGACACGACCCTTCTGTCTACTGAAAGTGCTGTAGTGTTGTGCTCTGTGAGGATGATGCAACCAAGCACAAAAAAAAAAAAGGGACTAAGAAAGTATCTTGGCTGATAGGCAAAATCTGTGTTTATTATGGCCAATGTATGCTCCGCAGAGCCTCACCCATGGCACAAGGGATCTGCCTCCCCTCCCTTCTCACAGGAACATGATGAGGCAGGAAACATTTGTCTCCTCCTACAGAACAAACTACATGCATCTGACTGCCCTACTCGTGATCACATGCCCACACATCCATATAGTAGATACCCTAGTAAGTGGTGGGCAGGAGATGTTGCCTATGTTTGGGCTAATCCAACTATGTTAGCACGTAGTCAGTGTGTGTCTCCATCCACCCTACCAGCCCCAGTGGAGTTATTTCTTGAGGATGACCAGGCACCGTCCTAAGTTCTCGCTGAAACAAAAAGTCTTAAGGCCTTGCCAGCAGGAGCCACAGAGATCTAAATGTACCTTCAAGCCAACCTGGGTTTTCATCAAAAATTCTCTCTGTAGCTTCTCTGACTTGAAATGAGCTTGCGTCCCTGCCCCCCATCAAAGATTACAATTCATGAAGCAGAAAATGCCAGACACTCAAGCACTGGCAGAGTTCTTTTAAATTATGTTTCTAGTTTATCATCCTTTTATATGTCAAAGTTTTCTATTTCCCCTCTCTATTTTTATATATAGCAAAATGTATCAATCCAGGCATTTCAATACCCATCACTAACGCATAAAGGTCCATATATCCTCATCTACTGAATAAACAGAGATTTTCAAAAGGCATTCCCTGTGCCAGGGGTAGCTTTTTTTTTCTTTTTTGCATAACTTGACTATAGTTCTGCTTATAAGAATTGCAAAACCAAACCAAGGAAGCAGAGACCGGTGTAATTCATGGTTTATTGCCCTAAAAGCCATCCCTGATTTCCTCAGACATCTTCCTTCTTTCCCCTTTTCCTGTGAAATCTATGTGGGTCTGGTTGAGATTGAAGCTCTTTGGAACAGATATCACATCTCCACTCATCGCACACCTTTGTGTCTATCACACTGCCTGGAAATATGAAATATTAACCACAGCTAGAGTATTTAGAATGGATAAAAACCTAATGCAAGCTCCTGATCCTAACTCCTCCTTTTTCTGTAAGTCCTTGCACCTTAGCAGGGCGAAAAGGAGAGAAACTTATTCAAACCTCCTGCTATTATCTTTTTGTTACTGCCTCTGGAGAAAGGACTCAAAATCTAAACATCTGCTACCTCCTTCTACTGCAGGGCAGTGGTAAGGGTGGAAGGACCTTGAAAAGCCATACCCTTGCAGTTATCAGGGGAATTTTGAAGGAACAATAAGGAGATTTTTCAGCGTGGCATTCTTGTGATTAGAATGACTTACAAATTGCTTTTGTCATTGGTAGGACAAGAGTGGAACTGACATTTAATAGCATATGAATTCCCCAGTAATTGGTGCCCCATAATATAAATTTAGTTAAAGGCAGTTTACCAAGTCCCAGCACAGCAAGTTTTCATTTTACTGTTCTCTCAAAGGAAGATCATCTACATTGTACATTTTAGAAGACAACTGCAGCATAGGGGAGATACAACCTGAAATGAAAAAAAATGATGAATTCAGTAGGACTTTGTACTCAAAATTCCTTGTCAGCTTAAAGAATATCTGCATCCATAAATGATACACTGAGTCTGAGTGTTTCCTTTACCGTGTTTTTGGGTTAACTATGCTAAATAATCAAAGGAGAGGAGAGCAGAACAGATAACGAGGTAACAGCAGGCATGATCACAGCTAGCCTGCCCATTCCTTTAAACCTGGATCCAAGTTCTTTGACTTGAAATTGGAGTTTTTTCACTGAGAAACTGTGGCAGGATATGTTCCTAGCACTGCAACAGATGCTATTAAAGCAGCTTCTTTTCATTATGAAAACAAAGCTGAAGCACTATAACATATGTTGTGTTGATTCATGTCTTAGAAAATATCGTTCCATGGAGATATATTTGATAAATGCAATAAGAAAGCAGCTGATTCCTTGGAAAAATGCATTTGACTGCAACATTAGCCACTTGCATATTGTACTTGACAAACACTCAGATGTGATATGTTTTAATACATTTCCTTAACACCTAAGGATTTTCATTCAGATGCAACATGATTCCTTTCTCTTCCTGAGTGTCTTAAAAGATGCTACTTGCAAACGAAAAACACTGGTAAACAATTCCTTTTATGGGAATCTGACCCTGATATTCAGTTGCTACCGTTCAGACCTTAAGATTGTATGGTTCCTCATCTGCAAAAGAGAGATAATATTTCTGCCTCCCCCTCCGTGTATACACCCTTCATCTGTCTTCTTTGCTTATACTGCATAGTGAAGCAGAGACTATGCCTTATTATATGCACAATACCTACACAGTCAGCACCTACACAGTTCTTGGCTGCAGCCTATAGGTACTCCTGTAAAAGAATTTTCCCCACATACCACTAGCTGATATTCTTAGTATCAGCCTCAGCCAGCTGGGTGGTGCCAAGGTGTTTCCCTCCAGAGTATCGAGCCTAGAAGCACCTGCGGGCTTCAAACCCCTTCCAGAACCTCTGGCACTGTGGTCCCAGAGGTCTTCAGTTCCTCCATCTACTGCTTTGACCCTCTTAACAAATAATAAAATCTTCTCACCCAAGTGTTTGAAGAAGAGACTTAGCATACCATTTCTGGAATCAGTGTCTGGGAATGGACGTGGCAATCATATCAAGGATACTGAGAAACACCAATTTCTTTGACAGTTATATTGGCTCCACAGAACTGACTACATTACGTGTTTGTTTCTGACAGTTCACTAGATAAGGTGAATCCATGGGGAGCTGATAGGTGCCCTAACAAGGTATATTCTTGCAGCATTTTCTTTCTGACCAGAAACCCACTCGTATCACTGACAGCTGGCACCTTCAGTAACATTCAACACAAAACAATCAAAACAACAGCCCATCTTGCGGATGCATTTATGTCCCAGGCCTAACTTGGTGCATTTGGCTGGAACAGGCTGGGTGAAACAGGAGCAGGTTTTGGAGAACTGCCTGCTCTTTTCTTTCTGTTTTGTATATTCTGTAGTAAAAGATATTTGAACAAAATCTGAAGGGTGTTCTCTGCCCCCTTTAAAGAGCAACAAACATCTCTCAACTGAAGCAAAAGCATTTAGTGAATTGAGCTTTGATTAATTTCATCCACTTCAGGGGGATTAAACCTGGTTGTAGGTACAGAACACAGTAGACAAGGACTGTTTCAGGGGGCAGGGAGCCTGTAAAGAGCAGCTGTTCTAGGTCCTTGTCTGTCTCATTGCTCCACTGGGATGACTGGGAGGAGAATACAAGTTACAGCAGCCCAGGGCAGGGAGAAGAGTCAAAATGATGGTCCAAAAAATATCAAAAGATTTGATGGAGGATTGTTTTTTATGCTGTTATTCTTGACAAAGACAGAATAAAGCTGACCACCTCTCTCACTCAACTAAATGCCTAATTTCTGATAAATGTCTTAAAAAGGAAACTCAAATAGATGCAAAAAGATCTCTTTCATTGTGTTGAAATTAAATTATTGTAAAATGCCTTCAGATAAAGCCAGATACGTCCACCTCATAAAGCCCTGTTGTCCTTTAGCTGTGTTCAGCCAGAGATCAACAAGGTGACTCAAGCCAAGACTCAACACAGAAGCGAAAAACTCCCAAGAGCTTTTTCTCCAAGATGCTGTCTTCTTTCTAGAGATTTAATCAACTCCTTAGAGCTTATTGTCAGAGCAAGCACCCTGACTCTGGCACAGAAAAAGACACTCATGTCTTTTCCATACAGTTGGGGAATCTGGCAGCCCCGTGTGTTGAGGCTGCAGCTCTGATCCTCATTTTGGGGCACTACTAGTGCCAAGTTGCTTCCTGTTGCAGAGTCCAAATGTCCCTGTTCAGTGTCTTTGAGATTAGATCCCAGGAGGCAGCAGTTCTTCCCTTTGTGGTTATCCACAAACCCACTGATGGAGCTCCAGGGAAATAATAATAGTGCATGGTTCTCTGTTCCCCATGCTTCCAGATTCCAAATTTCTTTTTCTCTCAAGTGACACAGTATGGTTGGCCACTTTCACAGTATTAAACAAAGTAACTTGGTGGTGAAATCACTCAGCAACAGAGGAGAGAGAGCTTATTTATTGATTGAACTCCCCACAGACATTACCTGACATTGCTGAAGTTTATAGGATCAATTGTTTGTGCCAGCAAATTGCAGTACATGGCTTTAGAAATTGTAAGTAGGTGCAATGTAATATTTAAAAATGAAAAATTGATTTCTTCATGACAATGGCGTGCGAAGCAGGTAAGCATTCATTCTGCTTTGCTTGTCGGGAAGCACCATTGGATTACGCTTTTACAAGGCACTACAGAGAGCAACACAGATGCAAGGTACTGCCTTACTTTCACCACAGATTCCCTTTGAATTCTCTGAGCATGTTTTTCTACCTCAATATCCTGCTGCCAGGTGTGTCTGAGGTCAGAGCTCAGCACCCCTGTTACTCAGTTAGCTTCCATGTTTTTTAGCTTGGCCACCCCCCAGAAGTGGCTTGTAATAAAAGCAAGCTAAAAGGCAAAGAAAAAGGGCACTTGCGTGTCCTTCCTCTCTAAGATTTGATTCTCTTGGCTTAAGATTGGGACTGTATTAAAACAAAACTGATATTTTCTTTGGCTGGCAGTGGAATATCTGGGCGGGACCAGGGCTGGGAACAGGCTAGTGGGAGAGAACATGCATCATGGTAGTGCGTCACTTGCATTGTGCTCCAGATAAAATATCTGAAAATTCATCAGGCTTTTGCCATCTGTTCAATCTTTGGAACGCTTCCAAGAAAGGACAATACCTATAAAGACAGTGTCCATTTTAGCTAACAGATTCTACTCTGTCCTCAAGCGCAAATCACATGCATTTCACTTGTGCTCACGGATGCAGGCGTATGCATCTGGGTTTGCATGAACACAGCTATTGGGAGGCAGAAGGCTTACTTCTCCTAATATGCAATAATCCACCCAGCTATACGTGGACTTCTTAGCAAGCAACTTACATCTCTGCAATGAGTATGTTATTTATTAGAGTTGGCTAAGCCTGCCTGGTTTAAATCTGGATTTAATCGTATCTTCAGATATTCAGTGTTGTGATTCTGGTTCGGCAAAGTGTCAGCATAAACATATATGTATATATTGCTATGTCTGAAAGTACCCACTCTACAGCTGTGTTCCAAAGCTGTTCCCCCAGAAACACACAACACCTGTATGTCAGTACAGCTCTCATTTTTCATTTTTAACAAGTAGCAACCGTGAGCATACCAGAGTGACCAGCTACTGCTTATAGGTTGCATGAACTGCCAGCCTTGTGAAGCGTCCTTAAACCAGTGACACTCAAAGGAAAAAATTAAAGACCACAACATTTCCAGATAATGTATCTTAAGATCTGATCTCATAAAGCAAGGGTCAGAGGAAATCAAAACACTGTTTACAGCAGTGATCTTTCTCCTCAGCTCTGCAGTTATTAAAGGCATTTAGCCTGAATTAATTAAAAAAAAAGAGAAAAATCCTCTTGACTAGCTTAAGGAGTAACATGTGGCATGTAATTTGGATTTCTGAGTGATTTAGACAAGTAAGCTGCATTACTCATCCGTCTCATTTAAGATATGTAGATCTGTAATCTTCCATCTGGATTTTCAGCCAAACTTTGGGTTGCTGTTTGGTTGTTTGAAGAAGGCTGGAGAAGAATGTTCATCTTAGAATGAACAAAGAAGGGTGAAATTTGTCCCACTGGAAAAAAAATGAGCACATGACAGAAAGTGACCCTGGGCCAGCGCAAGGTATGGGAACCTTCAATTTATTTTTAGTGACAGAATGATTCTTTTACTTTCTTTCCCACAACAAACAATCCCTCTGTATTTAATACAAGATCTGTTTAGAACCAGAGTGGCATATTTGTATATGACACTCACAAGCATTGTCCACTCCCCTTGTTCCAGTTACAATATCATCATATGAACACATTGGTGGTGATACTATGAGAGATCAGACAGGAAGAGATCCATGGACAAGTAAATCAGAACCTGCTACTCTCAGGAGGACCAAAAGAAAAAAAAAGAAAAGAAAAAGGGATTTTTTTTAAGGGAATTTAAGAGAAAAACCATGCTACGTTTATCTGTGATCTTGCAGTGCCAACACCATTCATTTGAGCATGGAGTACAGATAATGCCCAGCTGCTTGCATGACTGTTAGTTCTAGTAGCTCAAATCTATGTGTTCCCTTTCATTAACTAGTGTATTGGGGCTATCCCCAGGTACTCTCTATCCACGACTCAATGGAGGCCAATCTGTCCAGGCAACCAAATAGACGTTAGATCTGCCTAGAGGTATAGGTGAGAAAAAACCTTCCTGTAATAAGTCTGCAGCCAACATGATTTGATCAATTCTGAAATGAAATGAAATGATGAACTGAAAAAGAAGTATTTAAAAAAACCCAAACAACAAAACAATGCTCTTCAGAAAGGTATTTACAGACTTCAGGGACAAATTTAGCAAAGGCAGTTGAGCCATGCTCATATGACATTTATCAGAGGGAAAGGACCAAAGTCTATCTAATTTGTTAGGCTTTGGAAAGCAACTGCAAAGAATCCTTAGCCAAGATCATCTATGAGAACAGATGCTCCACAGAGATAAAGAGAGGTGCACACAAACATTGTTCTCCCCCTGCCCAAAATGAAAGAACAGTCAATAGGAGCAGCAGCTTCTTCAGGTTCATTTTTCCCTTGGCAGGTTTCTGTGGCAGCAGAAGCCCAGCCAGGTTCACTGGAGCATCCTTATAGACCTTGTTGGAAGCTGGGAATACCCGTTACTTGAAAACGGATCTTGGTGTAGGGCTTTTTCTCCAGACAGGCTACTACAGAGAGGGCCTGGAAGGAGACCATTAATGGCTCCATGAGGGGTGCAGTACAGCAGAGCTCCACAATTGCTTTGTAATTCACAGGATCAAGGGGATAAGCTTAAGGATTAAAAATAAAAATAAAATCAGTGTCACAGCCAAGCAATATGAGGCACTTCTGGCACCATTTGTTCATTTGGCAGACTGGCACACAGCAAGGTGAGATCAGCTTTGTGCAGCTGAACCATCGGTCTAATGTCTTGCCAAGTCCCTGGTACTGCTTTGAACACATCAGGCCGCCAGGGACTGCTGAATCCAGAATCTGGGAAGGCTGGGTGTGAGTGACAGCACACCCGCACTGAGAGCCAGGGACAGCCTCTCGCTGGGGGTCGGCTGGCTTCACAGTGGGAGAGGACTGGCCCAGCTAGGAGTGATGCTAACACAAGCTGCCACCGGGCAGAAGACCTCAGTTCTGTGGCACGGCCAGCCATCCATCTGAGCCAGAGAAATGCTGAAGGTAGCGTCAAACTACGTCTCTTTGCCTTGATTTGGGTTTTTCCATTTTTCTTATTGCCTTAAGGAGGGTCTGAAGGCTGATGTGCTCCCCGTGGGTGGTGGTGGGGTCCCGCTCCATATGCAGGTTCCCTTTTGCAACCGCATCAGCATCAGCTTGCGCCTCCGTGGGGCCAAAATCACCCCGTAGAGCAGAACAGGTGGCGACTGTTCTCTCTGTCTCCCACCTCGTCCCACGGGGCTTGGCAGTGTGGGTGAAACGAGGCGTCGGTTTTCACAGGCTGGGGGTTGCGTTAAGCGTAAGATGAGAGCTGTGGCGTTAGCGTACGTGGCAGACGCGCCTCCAGAGCTGCAGCAAGCAAGGCGTTACCAGTGAGATTAGCAGAACTGCTAAGACACATGTAATTTTTGCACCCGAGGTCCTGGGGGTAAAAACATGGAGGATGGAGATGACTTGGCTCTCCATACCTGCCCAGAACAGCCAGGCTGCAGTTGAACCCAAGATATACAGGGCTTTAGGCCAGGCAACCAGGGGTAACTCCAAACTAGAGGAAACAGAACTTTTGTAGAAAGCATAGAAACCAGATTTATGAAAAAGCAATATGATCGGGTTAGAGCTATCGTCATTTAACAAAGAAAGAGCAACCAGACATGAGCTATTTTTCTCGTGGTGTCCCTGGTGATGCAGTGGAGTGCAGTACCTGGGAGTTGAGGTGGCAGTGAGGCAGGACCAGAAGCAAGAAGAGGGACTTTACGCACAGCACAATTTCTCAAGCCAAGTGGTTCAGAAATTGGCAGCCCCGCACACGCAGCAAACACCAACACATCAGAACGAATTCAAAGCTGTTATTCCACAGATCCAGAACAAAAAAATAAATATAAGAAGGTGTTACCACTGTGAGCCCTGAGGAATTTGTGTTTGACTTGGCACCAGAAACATGCTGTGAGATTCTTGACCTGACAGCATCAGCTGTGATCTTTTATTGAGAAGATTTTTGCAGCCCTGAAAGTGAGGATTTGGCAATTAACAGGAACAAGTTTGTCAACTGTGCTGCCTTGTTTAGACATTGTAGAAAATTATGTACACACCATGTGAAAAAACATTTATCCCGTTGGTAGCAAGAGGGCATTCAGAAGATGTCACCATTAATGTTGCTTTCATGAAATTTCCAGTTTCAGGGCTGATGTTTTCATTGCTGGGAAGGTACAAACTTTGAATAATCACAGAAGAATGAGATGCAGTAAACAAAATTGTGAAGTAGCTCCATGTAGAAGAATTTAGGGGACATTTCACTCACTTTAATTTGTTACAGTTTCTTCATTTTTTTTAGAGTAGGGTCACCCCTTTTAAATAGGACGTAATCTGTTTGAAAACATTAGGCTGCATGATGTCTTGCATATTTACAGGAGTAAAATTTGCTTTAGCATATTTAGACAGGATAGTTTGACCGGTATTAGATTTTTCGTGCAAATGGACTACTGTGGGTAAGGTTTTCAAAAATAGGGATCCAAACACAGACTTCTGAAAGGCATCTGTATAGGCATTACATATATAAAACTACTAAATTCTGAATATGGCTTTCTGGGTTTACCTATAGGGTGCAATATTGAGTTGCTGAAAGTAAGGTAGCTGCATTCGGAGGGTACGTTCACCTGGCTGGAGGCCTTCTGAACAGCACCGTGTTGCTTCCAGGGTACACACTAACCTTGATACCTTTACATAGCCCTATGTTATGCCATGCAAATGCATCCAAACCACCCTAGCTTGAAAATGTGACATTCAAGTTAGCAGCTAATATTTGGTTTTACCATGTGTTTACCGTGTGTTTGAGGAGTCACATTTCTTATTGTCGCTCTAGTGGAAATTTAGGAAGCATGAGTGTTTTGTCCTTCAAGGCTTGGCTCATATGACTACTTTTTGACAAGCTGTGGTACTGTTAATGCCAATGAAAGGGCTTACACTGCGCGTAAAAGCTAGTAGGAAGAGCATGGATAATGGTTAACAGCACACACAGCGCCCTCTTTATTTAGTCGCTGATCTGGGTTATTTTCGAACAACTACTGCTGTTTATTGTCATTATTGGGTTCAAAAAATGACTTGCTTTGTTCTCTTTCCAAGGGATGGAGTAAATCTGTTCTGACGTTTGAAGCAGCATATTTATGGCAGTGCAGAGCATGTGGCTCTGGAGCATGGCTGCAACGAAAAACAGAGAGCGGCAAAAGCCGCTGGATGCATTTGTCACCCAGGGGAACTGGATAGGGGGTTGGCGTCCTCAGCATCTCATGGAATCACAGAATTTTCAGAGTTGGAAGGGACCTCTAGAGATCATCTAGTCCAACTCCCCTGCCAAAGCAGGATTGCCTAGAGCACATTACTCAGGACTGCATCCAGGCGAGTCTTGAAAATCTCCAGAGAAGGGGACTCCACAACATCCCTGGGCAGCCTGTGCCAGTGCTCTGTCACCCTAACCGTAAAGAAGTTTTTCCGTGTATTTGAACGGAACTTCCTATGTTCCAACTTGTGCCCATTGCCCCTCGTCCTGTCACTGGGAACCACTGAAAAGAGTCTGGCTCCATCCTCCTTCAACCCACCCTTTAGATACTTGTATGCCATAATAAGGTCTCCCCTCAGCCTTCTCTTCTCCAGGCTGAGGAGTCCCAGCTCTCTCAGCCTTTCCTCTTAAGGGAGATGCTCCAATCCCTCAATCATCTTAGTTGCCCTTTTTTGGGTTTTGGAAAGAGTCCAGCATAGGGCAGGTAAAACTCAGCATAGGGCAACTAAAACAGCATAGGGCAACTAAGCTCCTTTTTCTCCTTTTTTTTGTAAAAACATTTTGAAATGGAATATTAAAACATGTTGCTCTGTTTTCAGATCTAAATCCACAGAATTTCACATGACAGTGTTAGTAACTGTATATGTCATCCATATTGGAGGGGTTTTGTCCCTGTCTCCTGTCACCCCAGGAAGGGAGGAAGCACCAGTTGTCACCACTTCATTAATTGTTCCTTTTCTCCCAGTTGTAAAGGGGCAAATTTTAAGGGCCGACTGGCACAGTGTGCAAGGGTATATAATTTATGAGGCTTGTGTGAGAAAGTGGAAAGATAGCTATAATCAATATGAGCATAAGCAAAACATTCAGCTTGCAATCTCTGCCACACAGCGTGGCTGCTCATGCTTAGTTATCACTCTGCACATATTTTTTACTTTCCTGCACTGTAATTCTCAAGGTCTGGTTGTTTGTTGTGTTTTTTTTTTTTTTTTTTTTTTTTTTAAGGCTACATATTTTTTAGGCGTCTCAAGGGAAAGAGGGACAGTGGAGGGTGGAGGGGATGTGAAAGCAGAGGTAGGATTCTCACAAAAGACAGTTCCTTACTGGAAATAGAAACAGTCTGAAGAAAGACAGGCAAGGCAGCCTTTCACAAACAAGAGGGGAGAGGAAAAGAAAGCAGAAATGTAGGAATCTTAGCTACCCAGAGCTACTGCTATTAGTTTTTAACTTTTCTAACCAAGCGATCTTCATTACTGGCAATATCGCCAGAACAAAAGCCAGGTGTCTGCAGATTTGCATAGATCTACATATGTTTAGAGGTATCTGAACCATTGTGCAAAAGCATATCTGATCTATACAAAGGGGAAAATGGAAATACAGAAATACTTCAGGGTTCAAATTCATTTCTTCTGCATATGTATTTTCCCTCCTTCTGCCTGTGCGTTCTCCTTCCTCCCTTCCAGCAGGAGACTTTCACTCTAGTATCACATCACCCTGAAAAAGTTTCACTTGATGAACAGCCCCACAGCCACATCTCTAATTTAACTATAGCCCCAAGGTTCGCTCTACAGTTTCCCTCAGAAAATCAGGAATTTCAGCCCACTCCTAAAGTAAACCAGCCTTGAGCTCCGTACGTATTGGCCAGATGTGAACACAGATAACTTCAGTTTCTTAGTGCTGTATGTTTCCAATCGCTTTCTTAAATAAGAAACATCTGGCTTAAATCGCACGAAGCACTGGTGCCAGCATCGCTAGGAGGGGTTTGGCAGGGACTGTGGTCTCTGTTCTTGGAGGTGCCACAGGCTGCAGACAAGGATTTGTGTTGTCATGTAAAGGGCTCTGGCCTGGCGTACAGTGTGTTCGTGCAATTCTCCATTACATATCTTTATGCAGAATTTTTTTTCCGGAGGGTGAAAAACTGAGCAAAAGATGAGGCAGACTTCAGCTCAGCATCTCCACAGTGTGTGCATGTGTGCAAGATGATACCTTAATCTATGCAGATGAGTGTCCTCAGAGGTACCTTGACCTGCGATGATCCCTTCCCCAAATGGATACGGGCTGCTCAGGAGAAAAAGCTGGCGAAGGGGCCACGGTGCCAGTGCTGAAGGTAGACCACACCCACCCTTAACAGAGCTGAAGCACTCTCACAGACAATGAAGATGATTTGATTTTGTCTCCACCACCTCTTGTGGAATAATTTAAAAATCCATTTAGTTTAACTTAATACATTTTTTATGTGTATCTGAATTTCACCCTTAAGTGAAAATAATGTTCAGGAGTCTTTCCCATTAAAACTGTGTACATATCTCTAGCACATAAAATACAGACTTGGAAGGGAGTCTGAAGATAGATTTGTTAGACTACCTGACCTCCTGGAACTAATTCTAATTGGGGCAGCAGACTTAGGTTTCCAGATTGTAGTCCACTCATTATTCCACTGTACCGTACAGGGGCAGCAGGCAGGGTGATAACACATAGAATTATTTATCAGAATGAATATAATTAAACCTTGACGTGGAAAGCACAAGAAAGGAAAAAAAAAAATCCAGTGGAGCAATATGGACTAGGATTGTTATTTACTGAGAAGATATGAGAAAATACAAAGGGAAAAGCATGAAAGAAAAAAATTACTACCTTCTCCCAGTGCAAGTAACAGTTTTAGCAGATCTGCTGTCAGAAAATGTTTCCCAAACTAGTTTTATTTAAAGAGTGTCTGAAAGGGCAAATTGCCTAGTAATCAAGTCATTTCATGACTTAATTTACCTTGATTAGCGTGGTACTTTTCAAAAAATGCTAATCAATTTTAGCTTCTAGTAAACTGGAAACACCACATAAATTGCTGTCACAGTCTTAAACTGCTAATCAATTTGGAAAATCTAAATCAATGTGCATTTTTACACTATTATTTTTCAGTCATTGGCTGAAATGCCTTTCTTGACCTTGTAAAATAATTAGAGAAAAAGATGCCACACTTTGGCATTGCAGTTTTTAGTTAAAATACTGAACATGTAAGAACTATGAAGAGTAAAAATGTTTTTAGTAAGCAAGATCAACATAAGGTCATTTCATTTGTTTTTTCATCTGAAGAAGAGCATTCTTATACATTAGGACCTCACATTCTTTAAGCATACGTTGTATATTTACACTGCATAATGCAAACTGCTGGGCATGTTACAGTAACAGCTTTTCTGAAAAGCTGCAGCCAAAAAAATACTTCTGTTATGTGATCTTTGTGTTTTGCAAGCATAAAAGTATCCCGAAGAACACCGTGAAATAATTGATAGCGCAGCCACATAAGAGTTTTCTATATTATTATGCAGCTCTTTCATCTTCCATGTTGCCACAAATAAACCTATCACAGGTCTTTAGGCAGTGTAACTGTGCCTGGAAATTGTGAATTTTCAGATGTTAAAGGCTTAGACATTTATTAGCAACCAAATCTAATCATCAGCCATCTGGAGCTTCTTTCACTTGTATGTATATCAGAAGAACTGAGAGACCTGCTCTCTTTTGTAGAAAAGAAAAATCCCAATCTTAATTTCATTGATATACCCTATTGCACTATGCCTACCTTTTGTGTGTGTGTGTGTTTCTGAAAGAAACCCATAACTCTTGCCAGCAGAAGGCAGGCCGTCACCTATACCCATCTGACAAAAAAACCTCTGGCTGGACATGGACATCATTCTTTAGACTGGAAGGAAAATGACACAAGATGAGCCAAGTTCTGGGAAAAAAATGGCAAACAATCCTGTGAAATGTGGAACAGTAGCAGAGCTGTGCTGGCTTCCCCCAGAAGATGTTCGTCTGGCTACAGGACAATATCTTCTGGCTTATGAAGCAGCAAGTAAAGTAGGGCAGCCAGAGGCCAAACAGTTGTGCCCCTTTGCTTCCCCAAATGACACCCAGTAAGGAATAGGGTATGTTAAAACTACTTGTAGTTATATAGATGCATACATTTGGAGCCAAGTTCCCCTGTTCTTCCTAGACAGCCCATGCAAAAGTTCAGAGTATCCTTTTTTACGCTATATTGCCTTTTGCAGGAGAAATCTCCATTTGACTGCATGTAGAGCGTAGGAAGTCACCTCAGGTAGGAGCCTGTAGTTATGTGATGTACAGACTTCTCCCCTGGGAGGTCCAGTGTTGTTTGAGCACCATTTGGATCCTTGCAAGTATCTGTCTTGGCTTGTGTCCCTGTGTGCCAGTGCTACATATTTGCGGCCTGCGTACTGGGGACCATTCCCGAGGTATTCTAGTTGCTCCCAGCTGAGGTCTACCAATAGACCATTTTCAACTCCATCTCCTCAGATATGTTGTCCTCTGTGTGCTCTGCCTTGACTGATTTGTACGTAACCTACCTGACATGTATTACTCCTGGGCCTATGACCTGCCTTTGTCTTGGTTCTGCAGATCCTATATGCACAGGGTGATTTTCTCAATATCCTCACTCCATAAGCCAGTTCCTAATAATGTCTGGTTTTATATAGTGTATCACTCCTGGCTGACCAGAGTGAGCCCAAGCTGTCTGCCACTGTACCGCTCCTATTTACTGGAGACATCTGGGGCATAAAAAATGTAAACTAAAAAGCTTTCTTCTGGTGTTATTTGTGCTATCTTCCTTCCACAATCTGGACCCTCAGGTCCAGCTCTATTGTAGCTTGGGCAGCAGAAGACATACGAACTTGTGGATCCTTCACATACATCAACATACAAGAGAAATTAGGTGTCCTTCATTTATTAAAAGCAATGTGATTTCCAACTTCCCAAACGCTGATAAAGGCTGAGAAAACATAGTTTAGAAAGAGTTTGTGTCCCAGAATAATTATTGTTAGGAAGACTCAGTTTGTCAGTAACTGGTACAGAACACGTGTAAAGAAACACTGGTCATACCAAATACTGGAATGCTGTTAATAAATACTTGATGCTCACAAAGTGAAAGTAAACATGCTATTAAGTTTTCAGTAAAGGGTGACCCACCCCCATGGTGCCAGACAAATGTCAGGGCTCATCTATACTTCAGGACCTAAAAGATAAGTACTGAAGGGGACTACTCATTGTCAGTGGTGACACTGATGGTTCAAAATGCTAGTCAAAACCCTTGGTGATGTTCCATTTGTGGAGAAATATTAGGTGGAATCAGGCTGTTCTTTGATGTGAGCCCATGTATTTAGGACACAAAGTCCTGTTTCCTTCAGAAAAGCAGAGGCAGAACAACAGAGAAACATGACCAAATTCCCAAGATTTTATAATCTATTATTCAGCCCAAAATACCTCCCTGTCATGCCCGTCCCTTAGACCATGCTCTCAGTGCTGCCTCAGGCTGTCTTGTGCATCTTTCCAACTTCTCATTGCCTCTTACCATTAACATGCAAAACCATAACCAGCAGAAATCAGCTCATCCACCGTGTGCCTTGCATGTCCCTTCATCTTGGATAGTAGTTGAATGCCTACACATGGAGTGAAAGTCATCTTTTTTCATAAAGGAGGGTACCTGAAGGTTATGCCTATCTTAAGCAAAGGACATCAGCTTCCTTGTCCCCCTCCATTTCAGTGGGTGGGATTCCTCTTGCTTGTATCTCAGCTCAGAAGAACACTTTTAGGATGCAAATCATCTGACTATTCAGATATCTACCTTGGGATGAGATAAAATTTTTACAAGAAGAACCATGGCTGACCTGCTTAGGCATAACCAGCTATGCTCTACGTCTCTGAATTCGGTCAGATTAGCCTATTCAGGGGCATTGTGAAGAGATATGCTGAAGGACCACTAAAACACAAACTTAACTCAGGATATAGGTATGCCATCGGCACTAAGGAAATATTGAACTTTGAAGACATGTCATCACTGTTACGCCAGGCAATTGGAGGCTTGAAAAGACGCTTATGCCCTGAAAGCTGATAAGTGTGAGTTCTGTCAGGAAGTGGATGTATGGAGAAATACATGCCTGGGACAAGCACCGACTACTGAAATGCTCATGGACAGAGATTCACTTCTCTAAAACAACATGAGAATGGCTATGAAAATTATATCCAAAGATACTATCAGAGCCAAATTAATCATCATTAGACTATTGGTCATAGTAGCAAAAGTATAAGCACTGTGTGTATTTGAAAGATGAGGCAGAAGAAGAGAAAAAGAAATTAAACTGAACTGAGTTGAGAGAGGCTGAAAAAGGAGAGGAATTACAGAAGAATGGACGAGAGCAGAGGAGATGATAGAAATTCAAGGGGATTGGCAATAGAAAAGCAAGAGGGCACACACCAGTGTCAGAATTGTCATAGCAGATCTGAGCCACTGCCCTTGACGCCCAGCACATTGTTTCTGCTAGAAACAAGGATTAGATCCTTCAGAGGGTGGTGCAAGAAAACCATCTATTGAAAGCCTGTGATGCAATCAGCCTATCAAGGAGGTTTCCTCCTAACTCTTGTCAAACAGAGATTATTTGAAGTCCTGAAGCAGGAAAGAGGGGTGACAACTGCGGTAAAAATAAAAACATAAAATGGAGAGACCGGAAGGAACGAGGAAAAGAACAAACTGGGATATAAAATAAGCCCAGAGGATCAGGATTGATTTTCCCCCAGTGCTGTGCTGAATAGAGGATCCAACTCAAAGTCTTCATGTTGACTTTCTGTATAACATACAGGACAGCATGTTATATTTGACAAGAATGCTTTCTGTAGTTTTCTATGATGCTTGCTGAAATTGCAGAATTTCTAAGTTATCTAGTTTGTTCCTCCATGTAATTCTTTTTTTTTTTTAAATGGACTATACTGTTCACTCCTTAATCCTCATGAAAATTTTCAAAAGATGGTTCCTGTCCCTTTCTTATATCTTCTCTGCTTCTTATCAAAAGTAATCTGAAATACATTGACTTGGCTATACGAGCTGTCCAGGTTTGGATACTCAAAGTGCCAATTGTCCTTTAAAGGTCTCATTTCAAATCTATATACTTGTACGATTAATATTAAATATGTATTCTGGTGTGTGCAGTCAGGGCAGGAAGCTGTCTTAACAAATATGGACTAGGTATAGAGTTACCAAGCAACTCCACCGTGAGTGCTCACCAGTGAAGGTGCAGAAGAGTGGCAATTGCCCCGGGGCGGCTCCAGGAGAAGTCTTAGCTCAGGCAACCCCAGCTTTCCCTGATGCTTTCTGTTGTGGAGGGGAACCCTGTTCAGCGCTACAGCTCTCCAGAGAGCAAAGCAGATGCTGCACTTCATGCTTACTTAGCCAGCACTGCTCATGGTACCCGACATGAGATAAACGGAGCTCAGAGAGACCACAGGAACAGCGTTATCCAAGTATTTTCACCTTAATAATTCAAGGCAATGCAAGACCCAGAAATCCCTTTTAGTAGCCCCTATTACTCTTCCAGATGAGTTCCTCTCATGATGGCCCCAGCACCGAGACGTTAAGTAAAAGTGACAAGCAGAGCAGGCCTTGTGCACTTCTGCATGTCAGATACTTCTCGAGCAGGAGGGGAGACAGGGGAAGAGAAGCTGCTGCCTCACAGTATTCACCCTGCGCGGAGAGAAGGGAACATATTTGAATGTTTTAGTACAAATACATCAGCTCTTAGCAGGATATTGAAACCGACCAGCAGACCCTGTGATCAGCGTATCAGAGCTGACTGATGCGTCAGTAGTGTCAGCCTGTTGTCAGAGATAAGTTTTTATTGTTTATGGTTGTCACTTGTGGTGGAGATTAAATATGAGACCTACTAAATTTGCAGGATTGCTGTCTTACTACGGACGTAAGCTTTTGAATGTGCCTTGGACAAAAATATTGTTATGTAGGAGAAAATGGTTCCCATGTACCTCCTATATGGCCCAAATTGTTTCAGTTTCTACACCTTAATTTGTTTACCCTGTAGTAAAACTTTGCTTTCAGGAGAGTAGCTGGAATACAATCTTATCAGGGAATCCTATTCAAGAAAGCATGCAATTTCCTCATCTTCAGAGAAATAAAACCCTTTAAAGACATGACAATGTAAAAAAGAGAGTAGCGGGCAAAAAAATCCCATGCTCCCATAGCAGACTGACCCTTTACAATGCTGATTTAAATGGCATGCCTCTTTTCGTATTGCATTAGTGTTTCAATTTCTGCTTCTCCTTGAGTTTAGATTCTGGGATTTTGCAGTATTCAGTCCAGTGCTCTGCTTTTCTGTTTCTAGTCTTGTGTTTCTTACTTTGCTCAAGCCTGTAAAACTGGATGACCATTTTGCTCTGACAAATTTGCTCAGGATCAGGAGGGTAAAAAGTCTGGCAGAGGAACTATAAAGAAAAAAAGATAAATGCACAAAGACGTGGACCAAGTTTCTCCTCAAGCACAGCTATGAAAGCTCTAGGTTCAGTCTTCGTTTACGGCATAGCTACCACTGCTCGTGCTTTGGGGAGGGAAGAGAACTAGTACTGGAACAATTTGAATATGCTTCATAGACAACACACTTGTTTGCCGTGGCACCTGATAGACCCCCTCATCACATGAACGTCTGAGTGTAACAGATTGCTTTTTCTCTGAGATTCAGATTGGAAATGCTTGACAGACAAAATAAAAGAATGAATGTTTTCTAAAAATAGTCGATCTGGGTTTTTTTGTGACAAACAAAGATTTATGTGGACCCAAATTAATAACAATATGTTTCACATTTCCTGGTCTGACTGCTACGTGTATCTCATAAATTGATATCTTTATTCATAGGATGGAAAAAATAAAAGTGCAAGGGTAGCTTTTTTCAGAGGATGAAAGAAAGAGGAATGGTGTTTCTAGAAAGTAAGGTTGTGTTTTGTACAAGGAAGTGGGAGAGCTGGGGGACAGGAAGAGGGGATGCTGTGTACCAACTCTCTTCCCCCCCAAGTGAGGTGTGAACATTTACATCTGGTTAAGGCACTGACTGGTGACATATTAGTCTCTCGTGAACTGGAGAAGAAAGGTACTTTTGTGGATTAGGTGGTAAACCGGGACTCAAAAAACCCCTCATGCTCAATCCTTGGCAGGTTTCCTGTGTGATACTGAGTGTGTCACTTTGGGAAAGACTCATGTCAGCTGCCTTCAGTCATGTAAAAGTTAGACTTCTCCTCTTAAACTACCTAAAAGGAAGAGATACGGGCACTTCCAATAAGCAATTAATTCCACTGATCTGAGACATTTCCTAAAGTCGGGATGATCTGCCCAGCAGACAATCTGGCAGCTGCAGCCCAGCGTCCGGCTAACCCCCACTGCGGTCCGCCTGCCCCAGGCGGGCAGCTGGCCAGGTCTCCGTCCTCCCTGGGACGGGACCGTCTGCTCAGGCTGGCAGCTCCTCAGGACAGACTCTGTCTCTCACAGCACGCTCGTATAGCGCTGGGTATAACAGGGCCCCGGATCTCCTGTGAGACCGCTGAGCAATTCTGCAGTAATAAGTGAATAATAGCAGCAGAGAGTTGCTTCGGGCTTTGTAAACTTCAAGTTTTATAGCGGGAGGTGTCTCAATTCAGAGAACTACAGAGTGTGAACAGCCATCCTAATAGAGCATCCTCTATTGTTTTGTGTCTCAACTTCTGTAATTTAGAAATCCAGTGACAATAAAACCATGAAAACTGGGCCCACTGAGTGAAGTATGCATTGTTTTCTGTCTTTTTTTTACCTTTCAGGGTTGGAAGCCCAGTGTGATGTACCTGATAAGGTACAGTTTTCCAGACTTCTGTTATCTTGGTTTCACCATTGATCCTGATGGCATCCACAAAAGCACACCGGCACTACAATGTGCCTGAGCACATCCAGAGGTCTTCCATGGCCTGTTCAATCACCCTGAAAAGTCACACAGAAGTAGTTTAATTAAATGGAAATTTATCTTTGCATTTAACCACTTCTCAGTCTCCACTTCCCCCACTCCCCAGCCCCGTACCACTGAGGGGACAGGAAAAGGCTGGTTTGAGACAAGAGCTGTGTTCCCAGGAGGACAGCTGACTCACAGCACCCCATCTGAGGGAAGGTGGACAGCAGAGGCTGCCACAGACCATCTATGCTCTGGTACCTATAGCCACGTACGTGTTCCCAGCCTGTTGCAAAAGCACAGGAAAACCAGTTCACAGCCAACACTGGGATGGTGGTTCAGCAGAGGTATGCTATGCCGCAGCTGAGGTGGGAGAGGAGCACTGGCACAGCAGTGGGTGATGAAGCCCCAGCTGGCCAGTGGAGTGGACAGACCACTTCTGCTCATGAGAACAGCCCCGAGGACGTCAGGGTGACATGCAGAGCACAGCCCCAGGCTCTGCCCAGTCTTCCTGCGTGTCCTTGGCCAACGCTCACTGTCCCATCTCCCCATCTGCAAAAGAGGAGCATGACATCATTTTCTTTCTTCCTTCCCTGCCTGTTTTCTCTGTCTGCCTCGGGGACCTGTCCTCCCCTTGGCACACACAGCACCCAGTGCGGTATGGCATTGATGGGGCCACTGCTGAAATGGAGAGGGTGACTGTTCGTTACAGCCCCAGTGCTTTAACCTGACTGGTCCCCACTTCCCGGGGTCAGACTCACCAAAAATCCTGTACTTTGCAGTTCCTGTCTCCAGTATGGATCGACCTGGAGTGAGCATAGCTCTCTTTCAGATCCAACACAGATCACAAGCAAAGCGACTTTGGCAGGCTCAGCCGAATGCCTCACGGGCTCTCCTCTCAGGGAGGTCGTGACAGCGTACGGTTTGGCTCTAGCTCTATTAATGGTACTCAACACTTCGCAAATTCAAGGCAGAGGGGCAGTGGTAGGTTTGCAGATCAGGCTACTCCAGCAGCATACCAAGGGAAAATTTGCTCTGCTTGTCTACACCTCCACGTGCTCAATTCTTGTTAGCGGTGCCCGCTTTTCACAGGCAAAACTGAGGCACACAAATTGGGCTGAGAAGAAGTGTTCGCCCCTATCACAGAGGAAGATTTCTGATCCTGATCGTTGTTCTTGAGCTGGCCTTGAAATTTTTAATGCCTTCTCATGTAAGTTGACATTCACCCCATTTTTTTCCCTGCCTCCATTCTTGGAGAAATTAAATTTTACAGAAATAAAAGAGGCACATTGAGAATGGATGCACGTTTCATTTACTCTAATTATGCACAGTGAAAAGTTTCCATTTCAACAAACCTCATTGGTATTCTGCTGTGAGCTTGACTGGGGAAAAAAAAAAAAAGAACACAAAAGGAGATTTTACCAGTCAATTGACTCTAACTAAAAAAAGGGTTTGTGGATTTAAGAATATTTCATTTTTCACTTTAATTTCCTTCCCTTCTCTTTTTGATTGCTGCAATGACAAGACACCTCCCTGGATCACCCTGAGATTCTGTGTTGGTTGTAGTGCCCTAATACTCTAATACAGGAACGAGTGTTATTTTATGGATTAATTCCAAATAGCGGGATATAATGTGTCAATATTGCACAGGACTTTGTGTCGTATGTGAACATGCCAGCTCTTAGGCCTCTGGGAGAAATACTTATTTATCTCACAGATGTGGTTAAATCTCTCAATATTTCATGACCCCTGTCACTAATGCACTTAGACTCTACATGATCTTTACAAACAGTGTTCATAAAACTTACATATACAGGGATTTAATAGATCTGAGAGAGCGCTCAAGAATCATAACGTGAAACACTGAATAATTTATTAGAAAATATAGAAAAACTCAAAGAGAAAAAGAGACAAGAGTATTTTTTACTTACAAACCCTATGAACATTGTTCTCTCAGAGGTGGAAACTGTTAAATTCTGCTGAGATTTTCTTTATCACTATCAATAATACATAAATTAAAAATAAGAGAAATATATTTTCATAAGTGTTAGTATCCTTGCTTCCTTTTCAAGCAAAAAAAGTCTGAACTAAGCCTACTCTAGTAATTGGCTGTGCCATGACAAATATAGTGTTGTCATGAAAAATACCACAGTGAATCACTTTCTGCATTCCTGGATATGAAAAATGCTTGTTATGCTTGAGTTAAAGTTTTTAATACGTATTGGTGGCTTAAAGAGGATAAATACTAATAGCATTTTATTGTTTAATAGTCTAAACACCAGGAATACAAAATTAAAATTACTTCAGAAAATACTGTAATCACTGTAAAATACAGTCAGAAAAAATAATGCAATGACCTGAACTTTGTCCCTCTGTATATATCCCCATCCTCCTTTGAAATTTTTAATCCACAGTCCTGATTAAGAAATTGGACAGAACTTCCCTCAAAATATATGAGCAAGACGTGCCCCGAATTGCACAGGTACAAATATGAGATGGGTTTGGGAAACTTGTCCATAACACTGGTAGGTTTTAATCTTTGTTCTTTTGAGCTGCGATATGCTGTAAACCTCCTCTTTCCATTCAGCACAGGCTGTAGTCAGCCTCCCCAGGGCGCCCTGACCCAGCAGTGAGTTCACACCATCCTCACCTCTCCTGCAGCAAACTGAACTCTGTGGTGTGTTCCTCCATGCTGCATTTGAATACTTTCATCCACCTCCCCCATCAAGTTTGGGATATTTCTCTGGCAGGTGGCAGCCTACGTGGCCTGCGCCTGTGTACTCATGGTGTTCATGCTTATACCAGCTGCATCAAAGAATAATTTTTTCTTCCCTTGTGCCTTCCTTTTTCTTCTTTTTCTGCAAGAAGGTAACAAGTGATCCCTTCAGACCCCATTATCCCAATATTAGATAAGATGTGCTGATACATGAACCAAGGCTTCCCCTGACGGCCAGCTTCAGGCCTAGGTTGGTTTGTTTCTAATTCTTTCATGCAGGAACACACATTCCCCAAAATCCCCACAGCACTAGTTCTTCCCCTACCAGGCCCCTGACTCCAAGGAGGCATCAAGACAGGTTTTGTTGCAGATTGCACCACTCAAAGCACAAGCCTTGCAAACTCAGTGAAGAAATGTTTATAGGCTTTCCAAAGGGACACCACTCCCTAGTCTTGCCCTGTCTCCAGAGTCATTTCTTCTGATACTATTGGCAAAGTGGAGCCAATAAACTTAAATGGATTTACTAACCTGAAGCTACTGCCAGGGTTTAGGGGGGAGTTTGATTCTGTATCATGTTGTTCTCACTTTTGGTTTTCTTTTTCCATGTTTCTTGAGCTGGAACATAGCTGTACAGGACTATAAATTGCCACAGCTACCAGTGTAGCCACAAAAATATTCCACACTATAATGTATGAATGAAACCAGCTGGGAGCCCACTACAAGTGTAATGAAATTGGAAATGAGTAGCTGTGTCTGGCACAAAAAACCTGGAAAGTACCTTTAATCCAATAGGATGCATATTCCTAGCGTTTCCATCTACCCAACTGATCTTCACAAGAAATGCTTCAAGATAAAAAAAAAAAAGAATTTTGTTTAAGCATGCATTGTTTAAAAACAATTAAAGCCACACTATTTCAGACATGAAAATTGGCTTTAATAAGGTTAAGATGAAAACTGGATGCCCCTAGACTGATATCCGAAGCCCTCTTAAAGCAAGAGGAGATCTTTGTCAACTTTCAATGGGCTTTAGATCATATCATCAGAGAAAATGGGAAAGTCAGCAGGGCAGAAGTCTCACTGGGTTCATGAATGAGAAAAAAAAAGGTAAGAAGCAGGTATGGCAAAAGACGCAAAGGCTGCAAAATAAGTATTATGAGACCAACTTATGGAAAACACTAAGTGAAATAAGGACAGCCATTAGGCCCAAGGGTAGAAAAATGGACAGGTCTTTTAAGAATCTCTGTGCTATCTCTTTGCACCTAATAAATGAAGAACCACCCCTATATTCTAGGTGTTGCTTAGAAGATGTTGAAGCAAGAGGAGAAATTTTATATGGTAGATCTGTGCAACATTAGTCAGTTAAATTTTTTTGGGACCAGAAATGCAGATTTGTTCTTCCTGAAAGATTTAATGAATTCATTTCCTTTTCATTTAATTGGTCTTTTAATGGGAAGAAAACAAGAGGGGAAAAAAAAAAGATATTTTGTTTTGACATTTTCCAAATGAAATTATTCGAGTTTTCAATCAAACTTTTCATTTTTAAATTCCCTTCCTCTCACCTCTTTTTCTGGAGGGAAAAAAATAAGTGTATATGTTTCAAAATTATTGTAACTGCAAAGAGCTGTTTCAAGTCAAGTTGAATACACTGCTTTAATGGTTTAAAAAAAAAAAGAGAGAAATTGTTTTTCAACTCAGCAAACTTTTTTTAACACAAATTTGTTTTCAATTTGTTCTGAGATTATTTTTATTTTTGTCTTTCTGGAACTGCCAACAACACTGTCAAGAAGGTTGTATATTATTAATACACTACAAAATGCTCTTGGAAGAGAGCTCCAGAGATTGTATGTGAACTCTCTGCAACTGGTAAACAAGGATGAATGGAAACATTTACAATGACAATGCCCTAAATTATTCTGACTCCATAGTCACTGTAACCAGATAACATGGTTATGATAAAAGAAAACATCCAGCTTTGCTGGACTCCATGAATAGCAGCACAAACCACTTGCTGCCCAGCAGCCCGGTATTTTTGCTTGGGTTTATATTCCTGCCAAAGGATGAATCGAGCCCTTGGACTGCATGTATCTTTTGTTCCTCAGTTGGGAAACACAATTTTATGATTGTGACCATGAAGAAAACTTTACGTTGTTGTGCTGAAAGCGGAAATCTTGCCAGCTTTAGCTACATAAAAGCAGTCATCCGGGCAGTACCTTAAGGGCTGAATATGAGCAAAGAATAATTCTAACATGATGGTGTGCGCTGCAGTAGTAAGGGTATGTCAGCATTTCGGTGTAAAATCTGTGGGCCAAATCCTGATGGCATCACTGAGGAGCTCAATGCTTGTGTCCTTGACAAAATGCTCTCCCTGAATTTTGACTTCCTCAACTGATCAGAAATTAAGAAATAATTTCTGTATTTGGACTTTTACAGTTGCTTACTTCAAGTTAGAGATTTGTTTTGGAGTATTTTAAAAAGCAGAGTGCATTTCTCTGAAGCCACACATCACTCCTACTGAAGAAACATGATTTCTGACACAAACAGGTTTCCTTGGCCTTATGAGATGGGCCGGTCCAGCAGAGAAGTTCCAGCAGGATTTATTCTGTAATTTAAAAAACTAATTTATTTGCAGCACATACTAGTAGCTCTAAGGTAAATCTCAGAGTTAAAAAAAAAAAATCAAACCAAACCAACCAAACAAAAAAACCACCCCAAAATACTGCCTAGACATGATTGAAACGAAAGAGAAGGGTGTTGAGAGGAGTGGAGGGGAGGAGAGAGGGAAGGGTTAGCAACAAAGCAACAAAAATAATTAGACAAAAGATTCTTTAAAAATAGAAGAGGGCATAGTAACATAGAAGTAGCTGCATTGGGTCAGACTGCAGTTACATACATCTCAGTGTCCTGTCTCCAAGCGTGGTCGGAACTGAAGACGTTAAGTAGAGGAGCAGGGCAAGCACGCGTGATGCTCTCTCAGCTCCCGGACACTTGAGGCTGTAGGACTTCCCGAGTGAGACACACTTTCTGTTTATCCTATGCCCCTTGATGAATTTCTGCTCCAGGTGTTTTTCCCCTTGAAACCACGCAAACCTTTGGAGTCTACAACAAACTGTTTCAACAAGTTTCTCATATTTACCCCCATGTCTGAAGAACAGCCGCCTTCTGCTTCATTTGGGCTGGTTTCCTGCTGACTTCATTTGATGCCCCTAATCCCGGAGTGTAAAGAATTGGAAGTAAGAGTTGACAATCTATCCCTCTTTGCTTGTTGCATGTCATCGGTGACTGTAACTCAGATTTTAGTTTTCAAAGGTGTAGGTGTTTATTCAAATTTAGTACATTTCAAATATACGCTGACGATTTGCAGAGCCGCTAAGGTCTCTCAGCACCTATAGACTCCTTTGGAGTGTGGGTATTCTGCACCTCTAAGAAATTTGGCTTGTGGTAAAATCTGAAGATGCTTGATATGTAATGCCACGAGTATTTTACAAAACCATTGCTGGCGTAAATTCTGAATTAATTCTTTGGCACAGTCTGAAAAACATGATTGGGTCTAAATAGGTTCACTAATATTGTCTTGCAGAATCAATAGATCCCAGTGTTATGAAAGATCCTATAGAAAAACAGTGCATTTTTATATGATTGTAAGCACAATAGAACGACTACAAGGAGAGAGATCTGAAAGATCAGGAAAATAGCACACCCCAAACAGTTAAAATAACAGAGGGTTTGATCTATATCCACAAAAGCCAGAAAAAAATCGGAGTTAAGCCTACATTTCCTTTTTTAAGTCATCCCATTTTGCTTCAGAATTTCAGAAGCCTTTCAAAATTGATAGCTTATCTTGCAATTACTGCCTTGTTCTTCAATCAAGTAGGGTAACACAGCACGGTACAGAGGTTTCCCTGTCTGTAGAGATCAAGTCAGGCCCTAAACAGCACTTTAACACAGTTTTCCAGGGGGGTTCTGACATACAAGTAATTAGCTTGTTTAGACAGATGACAATACAGCAGCGTTAATCAGCATTCCCTAAAGAATGGCAGGGTCAAAGTGAAGAGTTATCTTTGCACTTGGTGAAATTGTTCTCAATATTGAGAGCCCATTCAAACTGGAGGTTTAATCCCTATCAAATCCTCATTTGCAATGGCCCATTTCAACTGAAAGTAGCCCTTGTAGCCTTAGCTAGCACCACTAGATCACTATTAAGGCACTGAACATCGGTAAATTAATTCTACTGTGTGCAAATGGTTCAGTTTCCAACAGACAACTTTCCCCCATTCTCTGTTGGGGTCTGACCTACTTTTGAAGTAATAAAGTAGTCATAAAATGGGGGGAGGAATATAATTACTGGATGGGGGGACCCACTAGCGAGTCTACCTCTGCTAACAGCGTGCATGCCCAAGATGAGATGGGTTGAATCTTACCAGGTGAAGATTTAAATATTTTGCAGACCATTCCTTCTTTCTCATTTTTTTACTTTTTTTTTCCCCAAGAGCAGAGGCCGTCAGTTATAGCTTAACCTCAAACTTTTCAACTGAAAGCTGTTGACTACTCCTTAGAATCTCACCCAAGGTTATACTGGAGATTTTAACTTGTGGAAAGCTCTTGTCTGATGGGATTTTTACTGACCAGAATTGAAGGAGGACATTCCACCAGGACACAGTTATATTATGAGAGTTTTAATTGAGAAATGCTCCTGACCAACATACTAACCCAAAAGAACTGTGATGTGTTTTCAGGCCTTTAAAAGAATTCCTAGTTATGTTTAGTAGAATAAATGCTATTCCCATAGCTGGTGGAAGACCACCCTTGAGATGCCACTGGGACTGCTGTGGGGAAGGAAGCAAGTGTTGGTGTCGGTTGCTTGGGCCATGAACAAATTATATGCTCCCAGTGCCCAGTAAAATGAGAGGAGATGGGAACTTGGAGAAATGGGTGTAAAAGGGAAAATGCACAATTATGAAAATCTGCAAAAAGGGGATGGAAAGAGTTCAGAGAAGCAAATAGCAAGTGTTTGGTCATACAGAGAAGAAAAAGAGCTACGGAGATATGTAAGATATAGACAGGAAGGAAGGAGTGCAGATGAAATTAGAAGTTGTGGCTCAAGGAGAAAGAAGTGGTAGAGGAGAGAACTAGATATGATCCAGAATAGCATAGAAGAAATATAAGAAGTCCATATATAAGGTAATTTTACTTGAGAAGAGCTGGTAAACAATAGAAGTCTTGTGAGACTGGAAATATCCAGTTACCAAGACCTGCAAAAGGAAGGTACTTTGCCTCTTTGTATAAATAAAGAATTCTTTGATGTTGAAACCTGTGTTAGAAATTATGCCTTTTTTTTTCATTACATTTTGAAAGTACAGAATATTATCCATTAAACCACTTATTTCCTTAACAGGCAGAACTAAATACAACCACAAGACTATTCAGACCAACAAATGCAGTACAGAGCAATCTAGTGTTCTACAGTAGTTTACTTGGGTAATCTCTTTTGTTTACCCAGGTGAGATTAGCTGCTTGTCTTCCTCAAAATGCAGATGTATTTAACACTACAGTTAGTATAGAAATAGCCCATAAACATGTATTCATGCAGCCATGCATAAACTTAACGCACTCACTGGCAAATGATTGCTCGAGCTGTCCTGATGGTTCAAATCAGTTACTTTGGCCATCTCCATAGTAAAGTCTTGGAACATTCTGCCAGCTTGATGACAATGGATTAATTATCCCTTCAAACAGTAAAAACAAAAACAAAAACAAAAAGTACCAAAAAAAAACCCCAAACCATAAACCCAAACAAACAAGCAAAAAAAAAAAAAAAAAGGAAAATAAACATGTGCTGTGTGTTTGATTTAGTCTTCTAGCGACTACTAACCAATTAAAGGAAGACAACAAACACTCCCTAACTGGCTTACCCATATTCTTTATGGTGAATCTATGAGGGAGAAGACATACAGGGAATGCCTGAATAAATACTACTTGCTTCTACTGTTAGGAGACACTTATATTTTTCTTGTCCATCTCTTCTATTTTAGCATAATTTTTTATCCCCATATTAGTGTCTACGACAGTTTTAATCACCATAAGTCTTAGAAAAACATGGTAGACTATTCTTATCTCAAGTAGCCATCACTAAGATAAACTAATAGTGTTTTCTTGTTTACCCACAGAAACGAGGATTACTCTTGCACTTGATTTATAATTTGATAACTGGAACCATTAACCACCACTCTCCCTATCCCAAAGAGAATTATGATGAAATGCATGGGTTTTTACCTGCTACAGGAAACACTCAATTAGAGGCTGAGGCAGGGGGGTTCTTTTGCTTGTTTTTGTGTTGGTTTTTCTAAAGGTGGGATTACTTATGGAAGGCTAAAGCACGTGATACCATTGCTATGGAGCAGTATCTTAGGAGACTGAGAAATTAGAAGATGACATTTGAAAAAGTGTTTCTCAACACCACTCTTGATAGGAAATGAATGAATGAGAATAGACTTGCCATGAATTCCTTGATACATGACTAGTGGTAGCAGTTGCTCAAGTTAGTTCATGTTTATAAACACACGTTTACACATAGCAAGGTTGTGAAACCATTTTGTGATTTGGAATTTTAATGATTGAAGCACAAAGGTAGACTCCTGGTCACCTCCAGAGACTAGACATCTGCATGGAGGTTTGCAAAAAGATACAGGGACAGCTGAGTCTTTGAAGAACTCCTCAAATTTCTAAATCTTCAGGGTCTTACCATGGCTATCTGCATCATCCCCACTGAGATTATGTTCCCCTGTAGAACTGCAGGGACTTCTGTCTCTGCTCCCTTTGTCTTTG
Source organism: Anarhynchus alexandrinus (assembly GCA_008711295.1). NCBI lineage: Eukaryota > Metazoa > Chordata > Aves > Charadriiformes > Charadriidae > Anarhynchus > Anarhynchus alexandrinus. The sequence continues at coordinate 315,007 of VUYV01000528.1, forward strand.
TTGCTCACCCTTCACCTGTCAATCCAAGAGTCTGCAGTTCTTTACATCTTGAGATGCTTCCTAGCTCCAGCTGCTGAATTCACGGTTCCTGTTCATAGAATCATAGAATCTTAGAATAGTTTGGGTTGGAAGGGACCTTTAAAGGTTATCTAGTCCAACCCCCCTGCAACGAGTTGGGAGATCTTCAACCAGATCAGGTGGCTCAAAGCCCCATCCAGCCTGACCTTGAAAGTTTCCAGGGATGGGGCATCTACCACCTCTCTGGGCAACCAGTTCCAGTGTTTCACCACCCTTAGGGTAAAAAAATTCTTCCTTATATCTAGTCTAAATCCACCCTCTTTTGGTTTAAAGCCATTAACCTTGTCCTATCACAACAAGCCTTGCTAAAAAGTTTGTATCCATCCTTCCTTTAGGCACCCTTTAAGTACTGAAAGGCTGCAATAAGGTCTCTCCGGAGCCTTCTCTTCTCTAGGCTGAACAACCTCAAGTCTCTCAGCCTGTCCTCATAGGGAAGGTGTTCCCACCCTCTGATCATTTTTGTGGTCCACTGCTGGACCCATTCCAACAGATACATGTCTTTCCTGTGCTGAGGCCTCCAGAGCTGGACGCAGTACTCCAGGTGGGATCTCACCAGAGTGGAGTAGAGGGGCCGAATCACCTCTCTTGACCTGCTGGCCACGCTTCTTTTGATGCAGCCCAGGATATGGTTGGCCTTCTGGGCTGCGAGCACACATTGCTAGCTCATGTCCAGCTTTTCATCCACAGTACCCCCAGGTCCTTCTCCTCAGGGCTGCTCTCAATCCCTTCATCCCCCAGCCTGTATTGATACTGGGCGTTGCCCTGACCCAGGTGCAGCACTTGGCACTTGGCCTTGTTGAACCTCATGAGGTTCACATGGGCCCACTTCTCAAGCCTGTCCAGGTCCCTCTGGATGGCATCCCATCCCTCAGGCGTGTTGACTCCACCACTCAGCTTGGTGTCGGCTGCAAAACTGCTGAGGGTGCACTTGATCCCGTTGTCCATGCCATTGATAAAGATATTTAACTGTACTGGTCCCAATAGGGGGACCTGAGGGACACCAGTCGTTACCAATCTCCATCTGGACATTAAGTCCATTCCATCCGAATACTTACAATGCAAAGTACTGGTGATATTAAAAAATCTTCATTTTATGCTACTGATAACTCTGCACTTACAGAAGTGGGAGGTGGAGTACTGTTTTAGATGCTTTGCATCTGACTCCAAACATGTTGTTAGTTTCCATTCTGAAGATTGTTTTTTTCCATTTCTTACATTATTTTTGGATGAGTAAATGAATGGACTGCACTGTTGGATGAAGATGAATGCGGACCACTTATATCCTTTGAGTGGCATAGGTGCCTATCAGGATGACCTTAGTAGAACTTTGAGACACGACACAAGCTTTTTAGTACTTTTTCTCCAAAGTACAGGTAAAATTACAGTGCAGAATTTCTTGAACAGAAATAATTTTAACAAGGTATTGTCCCCAAAGTGAGAGCAAAAAGTAAGAAAAGTATTGCTCCCTGAGAAGAGAGAGTTTTGCCTGGGAAAATGTATTCATTTGTCAAGTATGTTTCCAGAATCTAAGGACCAACCTGAGGACTGCAGGTAATAAGCCTGCAGGGCCTTCTTTGTACTAACGTGCAATTACCAAGCCCTCAGGTGGGATTTTGAACACACGAACATAATACACGCTGCTTTACGTACAAATCAGTTGTCAGGATCTGAAATTTTGTCTCCAAGTATTCCTTAATGCTATAATAAACAATGATTCCTATGAAGACAGCTGGATGCACAATATGATTCTCTAAATCTTGGCAACAAGAAGTGGAAAGAAATGATCCTCATTGGCACTAAATTAAACAAATTAGCCCTCTTCTAGGTCTTAATCCTGCCAATACTGAAAATGATAAGCCTTGATCCTTATTGTGATACAGATCAGATTGGGTTTGTGGGGGTCAGCTTAAAATCTATTCTCACATCATTTCAGTTATTCTAAATAAATAAATACAAGAAACAAAAGGCTGCCTTAATTACAGATCTAAGCACAATGAGCCTGATTGTTCTGTTGCTTCAATGCACAGCGATCAGGCGTATCTCTAGCACGTTCACTGCCAGGCTAGAACATGAGGACTGGTGGTGTGAAAAGGAAGGACAGCCAGGGCCTAGAGGAACAGCAATATGCAATCTATGTAGATTCTGTGTAACAAGGCTAGAGAAGGAAAATCACTCAGAGTTATAGATTCAGAGATTCATTTAGTTTCAGAACAGAAAACGGTGTTATATCAGTGATCCCTTCAGTGCACTTACCGAGATATGACCTTTCTATTCTTCATTAATATTCTTCTGTTTGCACACGGAAGAACAGCATTAATCCTTTCTGTGTTTAACGTGTTTTACATGAGCTACTTCCTTAGTAGGTTGTTCAGGGTCACCAAACTACCAAAAAATCATATTTAGCTGATTATCTTAGATAATCCAAAGATTTTTGCAGCACTTCTGCTTCCCAGAACCTGCCCAGCTTTTGCTCTTTATCAATCTATCTCTTTCTATTTAACTGAATGGAAATATATCATTGCATTTGCCAATCAATTTGAATTACTCATTTTCATTCTTTATCACTCCTCCTAGCTGCTTATTGTACAGAAACTTTTACCAGAAATGATTCTGTATTTGTTTCTGGGTTTGTTGGTATGAATCATAGTGAAATCAACTTACACCTGGATACTTCAGGGCCATTCTCTGCCATTGCATGGATGTTGATGAACTGACCAGTTTTAACCCTTTTACCGTGAGTCACATCAAGTTTGCATCTGAGGGGCTGCCCTCAATCTATTAATCAACCAGTTATCTACATGTGTGTTTATCTATGCCAAGGTTTCTTCCTCCTGCCAGACCAGCATGTGACTGGGAAGATGTTTGAAGCCACGGGCCCATCATGATAGGTGGAAGACTGAATGGGGTCGGGCCCACACGGAGAGGCAATATCCTGGAAGGAGAAGCTGGGAAGGCTGTTTGATGCTGCACAGCCCCAGATGGGTAGATGGCTGGGCCGCAGTAATAGCCCTGGTGAGACAAGAGAAGAAAGCCTCCAACGGGAGAAGGGAAAGGAAGAAATGGTAAGGGAAGAAACCAGCGCCTAAAGCATCATGGCAGGGGCAGGAGCGAAGAGGCCATGACTAAAAGGAGGGTTACAAGAAGGAGATTTTGTAAATATATTACAGAAATAAAAGAATATTTTTATCATGCAATCTGAGCTAAGAAGTGAGGAAAATGAGCAGCAGTCAGGGTGCTGTCATGGTTGAAACAGTCTTGACTTGGGCAATCTTTACCTATTTTTTTTTCGTATAATTTAATTTGTTGACAATGCAAATGTCTGATCACTCATTCAGGTATTAAGGAAAAAAAAAAAAGACAACTTAAACAATTAAACAAACACTTTATTAAGCATATCTCATTCCCTCTTCCTATGCTCGATTTCCTTTATTTCCACTGCAGGTTACACTCAGTCCATCCCAACTCCCTCTGTGAGACACAGGAGGTTGGGGCACGCGTGAGTGATGGTTTCTGTCTGTTGCTCCGTGCATACTAGGGTTTTTTTTTCTGCTGCGATCTGCTTCTTGCAGATTTTCCTCTGCTGCTTTTTGTTTTGGGGTGTCCCTGCCCCAGCATGGGTCGCCCATGGCTGCAGTCACTTTGCCAGTGTCCCTGCTCCGGTGCGGTGCAGCCTGCGGGTCCCGGCTCTCTCCCAGCAAGTTCAGCCGGGAGCATCGCACCGCACCGACGCTGCCCCGAGCCGCTCCGCTGCCTCCCTATCTCTGCACCACACTCCTCTGCGCCATGCAAGCACGCCCAGGCTTGTAAAAGCCTGTCAGAATAACCCTCTTAATCCTCAGAGGAAGGATTTAATTAAGTTATTCTACTCTGGCATACATGCTGCGTGTTGGACTGCGTATTCAATGACCTCATCTATGACTTATGAGTGTCAGCGTTTTAGTGAAGCATATTAACATTTCATTGAGAAAACCATGTTAAACAAAGCAGCAGGCACAAATACGGAGAATCAATTGGCTGAATGGTAAAAAGGTTTATCAATGTAATTATAAATAAGACCTCGTATTGATGCCAGCTCTGTAGAACTGTATAGATTAGGAGCAACCACATTTGGAGATGAGCTTGTGGTGAGGCATTGAGGCGACATCTATTACTGAATAATGTGGAATGCTGCCAAGATAGACTGACACAACAGTGTTCTTAAAAAAAAAAAAAAAAGAAGAAAAAAAAAGCAAAGAAAAAAGAAAATGCTTTGCTATCGGCTCAGATATTTGCAGATCCAGAGAATGAACAGACATAGTAATACCCTCTGTAGATTGTAGATCCTTTATAATCCTGCAGTTGCATATTCAGATTTTTTTTTTAAAGCAGCTAAATGTGTTGACAGGATTTATTTACAGCTGCACACTGTTTCAGTGACACAGATCTGTATAAAAATAGAAGGGCTAAAAGTTGGGCCACTGAGCCATTAACTGGAGTGTTTAGGTTATAAACTTTGTGATGGCTTCTCTCTAAACTTTAATGAAAACACTTGCAAAATATAATTAGACCTAATCCATAGTCTGATAACATGCATGGCACAATGATTTATTTTTTTTTCCCCACAAGAAAGAAAACAATTTAAAAATGTGCTTGAGTCCTGCATAAGAGCATCCTCAGAAATCTAGCTGTTCTCACAATGGGCAGCCTGTGGCACATTTGGTACCTGGGCTGTCCTCAGAGGCAACAGCTGGACTCCTCCATCCTTCATCACCAAGGCAGAGCAGACCCTCTCCTGTTTGCTTGGGCCCTGCCATGCCCTGATCATTTCATTGCCTTATATAAAACACAGCAACAACAAGCAAAGTTCTGGGGGCTTTGAATAACCTGAACAGGAATGGGCTTCATAAGCATGTTTTGGAGGGTAAAACAAACAGCCTCTCAATAACACCACTCCTAAATCTTTAATTTTTGTGAGCTCTTGTGTGGATGTCAACCCTAAACCTACAAAACAGGAATAAATTACTCATTCACAGGAAATAAAAGCGCTGCCTGCATTTTATCAGCTCAGGTGAAAGTAGCACAGCCTACAGACATATGCTAAATTCCAGTACCTGTGAAGACAGCATTGATTTAATATTTTTTTTTTCTGTTTTGAACACTGTGACATCAGAAATGATGGGTTTCCATTTTATTTGTATTAATTGTATACACACTTTGGAAGCTGATAGGGTAAGATTGATTGTAATTGAACCATAAATTTAGCGTTGAGAAACGCCATCCATTTAGCTGGACAGTTCTGTGATGAAATACATTTTTAAAACACGGATTGCAAGCAGAGTGTCCGAGATAACAAATGATAAATGTCTCATACCAACAGCTACAGAGAGGCAATCCTCAATAAAAAGTGGGTAACTTCTCAAAGAGCTATCATAAGTTATTTTACCTTGATTTTGCACCATAAGAAATTTGTTTTGTTAAAATACTGTTTATCACATTACTCCTTTTATTTGATAAAAAAACCCCAGTAGATACATTCTGAAATCTAAAATACGGTGTATCCTATCATTGCATGATGTGTTACTAACCCTCAGAAAATACTTTTACATAAATCTGATTAAATAAATCAGACTCCGATATCTGTATATACATGAAAAGGCAAGCTTATGAGTACTCAGATACATATCCGTAGCTATTGTAAACTGCTGTAATGCCACCAAAGTCAATAGAGTTTTAACAGTTTACAGCAGACAAGGATCTGCTTCAAAGTGTGCATAAAGCTATGTAGAAGCAAATCTCAACACGAGGCATAAGACATGTTCTGGAGGTGACCATGAAAAGCATAATTTTTCCTTGTATTTTTGTTCTTTTTCTTTCTACTGAATTTCATAAGCAAAACATTCTGCCATTTTGATTCCAAGATCTCTTTGAAGAGCTGTAAGAGATTGATATCCTGATTAAAAAGATAAAAGTTTTCCTGCAGAAATGTGAATTTTTAAGTCTCATCCATACAACCAAATTCTCACTCCTGAGTTACTATCTTTTTCTCTGAGTAGTTTCATAGCCCTCATCAGCCAGGTGCCTGAGCATCTTTTAAAGTTGAAGCATGTCAGTTCTGCTTCCCCTTGGAAAGGAGACAATTTGTTTTTGGGATGGACAAAATGGAAATGGTCCCATGACAACTGATGGCAGAAAAGCAGATGGTTATGATTAGATGTGAAAACAGTGTAATTGTTGGTCTGGCTTCAATTGTGATTGATCCATGAAAGGTTTTATCTCCTATAGATGTAAGTTTCCTCCTACTGGTCAATGGTATCTTTCTGTTCATGCAATGAAGCTCTTAGAGGTGGTGATACATGGAAGTTTACCAGGTAGAGAGCTCCTATTCAATGTTGAGCCATAACATGTAGAATTATGCATATAACAGAAATATTTAAATGCATCTCCAGAAGTGTATTGGAGATATATCTCCAATATATTTCCAGAGACTCCAGACTTTTGCTTACCATAGGGGTTAGTGTATAGAAATAGCAGTATTGAACAGAGGATAGGAAAGGATTACTTCCATCCGGTCCACACCAGTCATTATAGCTTCAATACTGGAGACTTAGACAGAGTTCCTATTCTAGCTATCAGAAAAATAGCAGACTTTTTTTGCTTTTTATATGAACAATGCTTTCAAGAGAATATAAACAATAATTTATCTGCAGCAAAACAGTTCATAGTATGTTTGAAAGAAAAAGAATACAGTGTTTTGAACAGGAGTCAAGCATATGGTTCAATCGCTATTTCAGGTTTTAATGTCTAAATGCTTATTTTGAGTCCATAACAATAATTTACTTTCTTTTCTTGATACTTTATTTGAGGTCCATAAAAGTAGTTGACTGAAGCAGCAAAAAAACCTTATCCCTGTGCAAAGCAGAAACAAAAGGTGATCTGGTTTGGGTGACAGAAGGCTACAATGTGACTAAAGAATTTCACTGCTGAAGTAATACCACCTTTGATGATAATAAGTGATCTTCATTCCAGAAAAACTGTTCAACAGTTCAACAAGACAACTTGGTCAATAATATGACTACTTTGTCAAAAGAGGCTTAAGTTTACATTTAGAAAGAAATAAAAAACCAAAGCTCCCAAAACGAAAGAGGGGCGTGGGGGGGAGACTTTAATGGAAACAAAATAAAGAATTTATTTTGATTCTTTCAGAATTGTTAACAGGAAAATGTTAAGTCCAAACTCACCAAAGCTCTCTCTCTGGAGTTAAAAAAATATAAATTCTCTGTGTCTCGGCTTCAGCTAAAATAGGAATAATGATGGAGAATTTGTGCTATTCTGTAGCCATCCTGAGCTACATGGTTTAGGGAACTGGATTTGTGTAAATGCAAGGATGTGCTCACCAGCACAGGTATTCTGCTCACATAAGATGCATAAAGACCGGGTATTTTGGTTTACTCCTGACACCTAGAATAATAACTCACATCTTGTGCCAGAGATGAATGACTGTAAATGAGTGTTTCAGAGACTCAACTTCTTCATTGATTCCACAGGCTTTTTTATGCCACTCAGTCGCCTCCACCAAACTCAAACTGCTCTCCAATTTCTGCCCCTTTTCATTTTGTTTTGCAACAGAAATACATCATCCAGTGTATGCTTGTGAATTTATAAAACGTACAATAGGTAGTCAGGTTTTCAGCAGCAGCATAGCTCTGGGGAGCTTTGAAGCACTTTACAATTTCTGCAGTAGTACAACATGCTGCAGAGTTGCAAGTGTTATCTTTCTTTTTATTTGTTTACTTTTTAATCATAATATGAGCCAAAATCAGCAACACAGAAAGGCAGGCAATCATCAGAATGATTAAATAGAGAAATTTAGGAGATGGAGAGGGAGACATGACCTCCTGGTAATGAGAGGCACATTCTGATTGTCATTTGGCATTTCTCCACAATTATTATAGAATCATAGAATCATAGAATGGTTTAGGTTGGAAAGGACCTTGAAGATCATCGAGTTCCAACCCCCCCTGCCATAGGCAGGGACACCTCCCACTAGACCAGGTTGCCCAAGGCCACATCCATCCTGGCCTTGAACACCGCCAGGGATGGGGCCTCAACAACTTCTCTGGGCATATGTTCTCTGTCCGGAACTTTGACAGTGTTTGGGTTTCCCAGAATTTTCCCCCTTCGCCCCAGCAGCAGCTCCTTCTGTCTTCTTCACCAGTTGAGCTGGAAGCACCTTTCAGGATGTGTGTTTGCTGTCCGAGGTGATGGGTTGGTGTGCACTACTTCTCTCAGCACAGAAGTAGCATCAGCGGTGCAAGGAGCAGGAAGCTCCTGTCCTCCTGAGCTTCATTTAATGTCTCTGTTCCTCCTGCAGCACTGACAGGCAGGGGTGAACATGACACATGACCCTAGTGCAGGTGGGATAGCTTTCACCTCAGCGGGTGGCCAGTCACTTATTGTGAAGGATTCCTTCTTGCCTTTATGGAAGAGCTTGGCTTCCTTGTCTTATTTATTTCTTCTGTTTCTGCCTCTGGGTTGGTGGCTCTGTAAAGCGTGGGCGTTTTGGTATATCCTTTTCCCACTTTTTACATGGTTTTCCTGCTTGAGGAACCAATATAGGAGCCAGAGGGCTTGTGGGCTCCTTGTAAATCTCAATTGCATGCCCTTTTACTTATTGCAAGCTCAGTCATCGCTTCACAGGCCACACAAGTAAGTCTCAAGCTAATTTATGGTGCTAAGGCAGGGCCTCTATTTCAAGGCAGCTCATCTGAAGAATCCCCTATGAGCAGAAATGGTTTATGAAAAAAGGGCCTGTGATGTATAGAAAGGGGAACTGAGAGGATCACAGCTGTTTCAGCTCTTTCCCTGAGACCTCACAGCAGTGTTCCACCTGGCCACACTTCTCTTCAGCATTTTCTTATTTTTTTACTCTTTATTTTTGTTTCATGGTTCATGAGTTCATCCCTTTTCTTCTTAGTCTTCAGAGCATCCTATTTCATCTCTCCATTTTGGTGTGCTGCAAAAAGGACTTAATATGAATGAGAATCAGGCAGCCCTTCTCTCTCGCTCTTGCAGGCCAAGGTATGGATGCCTTTGCCAGCAGAAACCTCTTTGGAATCACAAAGCTGGCAGCTGGCATGGTAATGGGTCCCCTCCAAAAGAACAAAGTTCATTGCTGTTAATATTAACCAGTGATTCGTTAGGTGCTTTTCAAAATTAAGAAAGCATTGAATGAAAAAGTGGGCGCAGGGAAGCGTTGGATCTAGAAAAATAAATACGAATCTCCTTAGAAATTGTTTTTTACCAACTGTTTAACAATATGTCCCGTTGCTGCCTAATAAGTAGAATGAAACCAGTAAAAGTTCAACTGTATTTTCGGAGAACAGCAAGGCAAGGTTTTAAGAATATACGTACTTCTGAAAAACATGCAAAGCATGAAATGTTGGATCCTTTCCTGAAGTTGTGAAAATTTCACTGATTGCACGAAAGCCAGGTTTTACCCTGAATGTCAGAATATTGCTTTGAATTTGTGTGGTGCTGGATGATCCCTTATAAATCTCTATAAATTCTGGATACAGAGTTCTTACAGATACCATTTGTGATGAATATTGTGTGCATTCATTTGCACTCGAGGTACAGCCCTTGGAAAAAAAAAAAAAGTCTTTGGTATTATTATATTCTTGTCCCCATTTTAAATGAGTGCCTGTTTTCTGTTGGTGTGTACAGCATGTTTAACAGTACTTTTACAGGCTGCATTTCTGCAGATAGAATTTCAGGTTGTTGGTCTTGAGTTTGCTCTGACTTAAGAGAGGATTTCTTCTGACTGCTGCAAGTTGAAGATTTGAAACTTGGCATCTGAAGCCTGCAATTTCCTTATGAATATTAATTCTGTAGTAACAGTTCTCAGTCTGTGCTGCTTACAGAGGACAGTTTTGGTTTATTTTAGTCCTTAAGCTTTTTTACCCTCCAGCTGGAAAAAAGCAATGGGTTGGATAACTAATTTGCAGCAAGATTTTCTTTTCCTTTTTTCTTTTTTAACAAGAGGAAGATAAAAGGGTCAAAGGGTTTCTTAAGTATTCTCTGGTCTTACACAGGTCTTCAATCTACAGATTCTAGAAGAGACTAGTAATGGGAAGATGGTTTAATAGCAAATTCCAGATGGTGTCTGTACACATGAAGAAAATACCTACATGTCTTTATTTCAGCTATTATCCCAAACAGCACAAGGGATAGCAAATCTCCACAGCAATGGGTGAGTCTCAAAGCCTTTCACAGCAGGATTGTCTTGGCAGAGAAAAGGTCATGGTTATGGGTTTTGACAAAGAGTTCCTGAGAGGCTCTCTTTTCTTCCAAAAGTCTGGATTTTCCTTTCATCTTGTATCACTGTTCAAATACAGTGATCATCATCACTGTTCTGAAGAAAATCCTGAATAGGAGGTGTGTCCAAGCAGAATAGCTATCATTCATTCAAGTTCATGACACAGCAAGTTCTGCAAATCAGAGAAGCTGATAAATTCATTGTGCACAGCTAGCCAGGAATTGAAATTGCTGTTTCTTTGGAAATGCTGACATTTCAAGGAGGAAAATGCAATTTTTAATAAGAATGAAATACTAAAAATGGGACTTCTCTAAAATGAAAAGAGTCTGAAAGCACCCTTGTGGAACCAAAACATTTTAATTTGGTCAAGTTCAGAAGTTTTTATTTGACTTAAACACTTTAAGTAATTTTGTTTCAGTTCCATATCTGATAAAAACTTTAAATGTAATCAAAAACATGAATAGAAGAATGGTATTAGAAGGGAAATCTAAACTCATGTAAGTTTTAATGTTATCATAGAATCATAGAATTGTAGAATCACAGAAACATAGAATTATAGAATGGTTTAAGTCAGAAAGTACCTTAAAGATCATCTAGTTCCAACCCCCCTGCCATGGGCAGGGACACCTCCCACTAGACCAGGTTACTCAAAGGCCCATCCAACCTGGCCTTGAACACTTCCAGGGGTGGACGATCCACAACTTCCCTGGGCAACCTGTTCCTGTTCCTCAGTACCCTCGTCATAAAGAATTTCTTCCTTATACATAATCTAAAACTACCCTCTTTCAGTTTAAAACCATTACACCTCATCCTATCACTATGCTCCTTGATACAGTCCCTCCTCATCTTTTCTGTTGGTCCCCCTTAAGCACTGAAAGGCTGCAATAAGGTCTCCCCGGAGCCTTCTCTTCTCTAGGCTGAACAACTCCAGCTCTCACAGCCTGTCTTCATAGGAGAGGTGTTCCAGTCCTCTGATTATCTTCATGGCCCTCCTCTGGACCCGCTCCAACAGGTCCATGTCTTTCCTGTGCTGAGGGCCCCAGAGCTGGACGCAGTAGTCCAGGTGGGGTCTCACCAGAGTAGCGAGGCAGAATCCCCTCCCTTGACCTGCTGCCCATGCTTCTTTTGATGCAGCCCAGGATACGGTTGGCTTTCTGGTCTGCAAGTGCACATTGCTGGCTCATGTCCAATTTTTCATCCACCAGTACCCCTAAATCTTTCTCCGCAGGGGCATACCACTGGGCTCCACCTGTACGAACGTATAAAATGGGTTGACAAATGTGACAAAAGGGTTTTGGACTCTGAGACTAGATGGCGTAGCACAGCTCAGGGGCATACCACTAACTGCTCTTGCCCTCCATAACTGAGCAACTGTATGTAAACAAAAAGGTTTTGGTTTCAAACCATACTTTCTGACCCAGGCCAAAACCGTTCTTACAGCTTTACCAGCCATTCAACACTATGGACAGTCAAGGGACAGTACTTGGGCCTATGCTTCAATTCTTTTTAGTTTGCTCATACAGATGTGGCCATAGAAACTATTCCAGGAGAGAAGGGCTCAAATCTCCTTCCTGAAGATATGATTTTGGAAAGAACAAACAGGTCTTGCAACAGAAAAGCTGTGGAAAAATTGACTGAAATCCATCAAGAAGAGATGTGTGGAAGACCAGTGAAGCCTCAAGGCCTGATTCTGAGCTCATCCCCATGACTCAGAATAAATATTAATGAAATTCTTGCGATTGATCTGACAATAAAAAAGTATGAGACAGCCACAGACAGCACCTCTCCAGAGATTCAGAATTAGATTCCCAGCTGAAACACCAGAAAAAAAGCTTCCAGACTAACTGCATATTCATCTACCTTCCAGACTTTAAGTCAACTTTTGTAAAATTTACTCCTTCAAGCAAAATTTAATCATGGAGCAGTCTTGTTCTTTTCAGAGCGTAAGGGTATGTATTAAAGCCACACAATCAGGTTTTCAGCTCCATTGTAATAATATATACAGCAATTTTGTGACATACCCATTATCACATATATACAGCATTCAGCTGATGATGATTTATTCCTCCCACTGCTGCTGTCAACCAGTTATGACAAATGTCCTTGCTTTACTTTTCAGGTTTATAGCACAGCAACCTTACTGAAGATCCTCCTGTTAAGTTGATGGTGGTAGGGGAGAAGGCACCAGCTGTATCCCATCTGACAGAAACCCTCGTAACAATGCTGCCCTGGCATTATCTAAACCTCTGCAATTTTCCAAAGCAGTAGCCTTTTTCATTTTTTAAACCAGAGCAGAATTGATCCAAGCAGAAAGACTACAGGGCTGCCAAATGTATGTAGAGATGCTATCAGTGCAGATTTTCTTAAAAAATCATATGGGAGCTCAAGTATGTGCTTTCAGGGTTGATTTATACAGTATAGCACAAAAATAATTCATTGACAGGTCAGGTTCTACCTTACTATAATTTCTATGGAGATCAGCCCATGATAAAAGATCTTTAAGTGCAAAGCCTCTGTTAATGCAACATTATGACTGAAAGAGGGTGTGTAGAAACATCACTCAATTTCTACATTGCCTTTTCATTTGCTTGCGTTCACAGTTGGGTTTCCCCAACTGCTCAGTGACGAGAGTCCAGTGATGAGGCAGTCCAAAGTGAATATGCAGCAGTGACAGATACCTTTGTCACACTTTTTTCCTGTGTATTCAATGGCTGACATCAAACCAAGTATTTGGCCATAGGTAGAAACTGATGTGGAAGATCATCCGTGCCCAGCTGGCAAGCAGTGCAGGTAAGGGTGTGGGATTATGACAGGACGTGCAAATATATTACTGGTACGTGTTCTTACAGTGAAAGATATTTTCTTATATGGCACAGAAGGCAAATGTGGACCAAGTAGCTAGTGTAAGTAAAGGGACAGGCTGAAAAAGAAAAGGAAGAAGGAAGAAGGTGAAAAGAATAGCAATAAGGAACAGAAATAGGTCTGTGATCAGATTCCAGTAATACTTTGTATCTTCTTAAATAAATGTTATTGTACAATGCTAAGACTAAAATTCTTTTCTTCTCCTTTCCTCATTTAAGGCATATAAGACCCACAGTTGAGGGCATAGACACTTTGGATTCTAAGGTACTTACACTCAACAAGATCATCTTTCCTCTCTCTCTCCTGACTTTATAGAATATTTAGGATATGTGAGTGCCTAAAGCTACAGACGGGAGGAATCTGCCCAATGTGTTTAAATATTGAGTCCTTTGTCTCACTCTGAGAGGCTGGGGAACATACCCTGTGCAGTATTTCCCTTTTTCATTTGAAGCAGAAGGAATTCAGCACCTTTGGGATGGAGATACTTTGAAAACACAGCAGTAGGTCTTATATATTCTGTATTCATCCACGCCAATATCGTTTAGAGTTCTTCCTTGCCTTAAGGATTCCCCAGCTTGTATTTAGCAAGGTGTAACTATACTTCTGCAGTGACATACTTCTTTGATGTTCATTGTCTTTTTAAAAATAGTTTAAAAATAGAGGTGAATGCAGTGGTTTCATTTTTGTATCAACCCCTATTGCACTGTGACCATGCTGAAACAGAAAGCTGCTCCAGTGGAGTCAGAGAACTGAAGGTGCCCTGCTGGAATAACATTACTTCCTAGGGTCGGGAGAGGATCCAGGCTGGTGGTGCAGGCATAAAGCCACACAAGTACCTGCACAGAACCAAGCACCAGACACAGAGGATTTCTAGCTCAGAGCAGGAGTAAAGACATTTTGAAATGAGGAGGACTGGAGAATGTAGTTGAGCAAAGAAGAGACCTTCCCAGCAGGCTCCTAGCAACATGAGATATGTTGAGGGCTCTACAGAAGCAAGATACCTGCCACAGGTTCAGTTTATAACCAGCAGGTTAGGCAGGATGATTGATGGGGCAGAAGAGAGTATTAGTTTGCCAGACAGTTGCAACCATTAAGCTTGATCTTGAACATGGGTCAAAGAGTTTATCAGAACGTTTTTCTGGTTTAGCCTGAACCTATCTTCTAAGAAAAAAGAAAAAAAAGGAAAAAAAAAATCTGTCTTGATTTTAAAATCCTTTTCAACAATAGTTCAGTTGTCCCAAAGACTAATCGTCATCACAATTTGAAATGTGCACCCTGCTTGAGTTTTGAGTTTGTTGAACTTTGGCTTCCTGCTGTTGGCTCCTGTTACTCCACCTTCTGATAGATGGCAATCAAGCCTCCTTCAAGCTTCTTTTTGAGAAATGAAATAGATTTTGCTCCTCTTATATTTCACGCTATGGGACAATTTACAATCATTTAATCATGCTGGCTCTCTTCTCAAACTACTACTGTTTTTGTCTTTGAACTGCAAGTATTACAACCACCCACAGTATACTACAGCCATTTCCCCACCAGAGTCCAAAACAGTAGTAATAAAGCCTCTCTGCTTCCACTTCACATTCCCCAGTTTACACAGTCTTCAGTCTAAATCATCTTTGCTTACTACATTATTCTGAGATCTCACATTCACCTGATTGCCCACCAAATCTTTTCTAGAGCCCCTGTCCCCCAGAAAAGAAGCCTGTATTCACTCTTTAAAAGATATTTCATTTAATGTTTTGTCTTAGATGTACCAGTTCCACTTCTGCCGTGACTGGAAAACAGGAGAGATATTGTTACATTTTCCCACCATACCCAGAGACATCTGTTCTCTTTCAGTAACCACTTGTTCTTATGAGCCATGACAAATTCATTTTCTGGGCTCTCTAGGTTCTTTGGGGGAAAAAGACGGCCATGGAGCAGCGTTCTTTGAAAGCAGTCAAGCCTCCCACAACAGTCAAGGGTGGAGCACTTTAATCACACAACAATTTCAACTTTTCAAGTCTATATGCTAAAGAGTAGCATGCTTCGGAACAGTTTTGGGAAAGTGACTGCAAATTCCTCATCTCACTCCTCCTCTGTCCCCCTGATTCTCTTCAAAGTCATCAGACGAAGAGCTCTGATCTGTTCCAGTAATATTGAGACTGGTTAAGGCATGTACCTTAGTCTATCATTAGCAAAGGACCATCCAACTTCATCCCCCCCAAAAAATAATCCAAGGATTAATTAATATTTTGGAAAAAACACTATGAACCATCCTGTGAGGTGTGGCCACAATGTTCGTATTTACGAACAGAAAGTGGGTTACACTTTTCTCCCCCATTCTGTACATTTCCTTCTTTGAGAGCAAAGAAATCTATGTGTGTGTCATTTATTTATTTGTTATTAAATGCTATTATCTGGCAGATCACCTTCAGTTCTCATACAGCAAACTGGTGGGTTATCAGCCGCTGGTTGAGCAACATGGTCATAGACCACATTCACTGCTTTAACCGTTCAGGGGCTTCATAAATTCTCTCTCTCTGGAAGCAGATTTTGGGTCTGCTGTATTCCTTCCCAGAGCATGGAAAACAGAACAAAATTTGAAGTGGTATATTTAAGTCTCTGCTGAAAAACACTGACCAGAACATTTGCAACATGCTACTTTCACATCTTCCTAAGTTCTGTTTTCTCTCCAACCCCACAAAGGCACATGTTCCTTACTGAAGCAAACACAGGGCTATGTCTCAGTAAGAGAGCATCAAAATAGCTCCATTAACAGCAGTTAACTGCCATCATTTAGCCCATCTGGAGATTTCATCCATAATGACAGGTTTGAATATTTCAGCACAAACCGTTTCACTGAGAGGTGGTGTATATTTGTATCTGGACACGTTTGCATCCATCAGAGTGTATAGATGTGTAGAGGTGTGTGCAATGTGTGTGTGTGTGCACTAGCATCCGAAAAATAAGTAGAGTAAAATATGTTACAATCATATGTGGATAACTGAACTGGCTAAGCAGATTTCCTTCAAACTTATGTCCTCAAATTACCTATCAGCAAAAAACACAAGTATTAAAACTGTCAGCACAAAGGTAACTTAGACGAGATATAAAGTTATAAACTACTGCAAATTAGACCGTGGAATGAGAGTACCTCTCCTGTAAAAGAAGTCCAATTTCACCTGGCGCTGGCATTGAATTTTTCAGGGGGAAATTACCTTTAGAATTGACTTCAAATATTTTTTTAAAAAAAGCATAGAAAATAAATACAAGTACTGATAATAATTAAAATCAGAAAGAACTTCAGTAATTTAGATTTTAATCATTTAAAAAGTAGAAACTGTCAAGGAAACAGCTGGGAAGAATGTTAACTAGAAACCACATTTACAAGGATGGCCTTTAATCACGGATCACATTGAATCAATTAGTGTTATAGTTAACTAGATATTTGTAAAACCAGAGGCAATTTTGGTTCATGGGTGAATGGAGTGCACTCCATGAATAAGTTGCCTTCATTTTTATATTTGAAATACAGCAGAATCGTCACATGTATCATGAGATTTGGTGGGTTTTTTTAGCATACCAGCTTCTGAATGCGTTCATTTTTTTTAAACTGTACTGAATATTAATGCTATGTTTAATTATAATCCATGAATCCTAAGCAGTACTGATGTTTCTTCATACAAAATTGCTATGAAGAAATATTCATTGGTTTGATTATTTTCTGCTTCTCTTATTTATGTTTTGTCACTCTTGCTGTTGCCAAAACACAATTTTGTTATTTTTGTTTTGACAATGAATGTGTGTTATTAACCCATGATAAGAATGCAACAGACAAAGAGGGAAATCTGTTGTTTTAGCAGTACTTTTAAATACTGAAATAGCCTAGAGGGCTAAACTGCCCAGTGCTGCTGAGGCTTTGTAAAATTGTGGGTAGAGCCCACTAAGTGCATATAGTTCTTTTCTTAAGTTTGTATGGTGCTTCAGCCAAAGTTTGTTGAAAACAGTGTAAACTTTTCCAGTGACTTCCACTGAATTTTGATTCATGGTGACATTGCTAGTAAAGGTCTAACCCCAGATCTTCCAGCACTCATGGAGAATGTGATTTATAGAACACATAAATAGCAGCCACAATTTAGGACTTCCTGCCCTGTCATCTGACCTTCCACAGCTAATGATGGAAAAAGACATAGCAAAGCAGAGCACTAAACAGTGAATATTGGACATGCAGTTCTTCTCTATGGTCTCTGTTTGCACAGTTTGCTCTCCATGTGTGAGTCTTATTTACTCACTGACAGTCAAAACACCTTTCATATAACATGTCCCCTTGGAATACTGAAAAAAAAAAGACTTCATGTCAGGGTCCACCGGGAGGCTACAGACCTTCTCTGAACCTAATGATGTGCACTATCTGTCCATACATCCAAGATGAGCTGTCACTTACAGATAATAGTATTCAGCTGCACATCACTGATCTTCATCAGCAGAGTGCGTTATGCGCAGCAAGTGTCTTTTATGTTTACGGGGAATACACACCCCATCACTCAGTCTTGGATCTTCTTTTTCCCTTGCCTTTCCATTTTCCCTTTACCTTTCCATTTTAACCTTTTAATTAATTGTTGAGTTGATGACCTTGAAACAGAACAGTCCAGGCATGGTGGCAAACAGAACGAAGTCTGGGGATACTGGGGAATAAAGAGTGGGTAACAGCAGTTACACACCACTCTCGGAGTCTGCCTATTACTAGTGGCTGTATCAGTGAGCTTTTAGGAATAACAAGTTTGAGAAAGGCATCAAGAAATACCATACATTGGGACTAGGTTTGTTGAGGTTTTCTATGCACTTGAGCTAAGCAGAAACGAAAGATCTGAGCCCATGAGGGCACTTATGATTAGACGAGCTACGAAGATGTAATATAAAAACGCAAATGTCAAGTACATATATGCTGTAATAAATAAACATCGTGATTTCCCACTGGTTTCGGAAACTACCATTTGCAGGTCATTTACCATTGTTTTAACATGCTTCAAATTTGCTGTAGTCATTTCTTTGCTTTGATATTTCCCTGAATGTTTTTAGGCATGGTGATATATCTGTTTAAAGCATTAGTCAGTATCTGATGCTAACCACCATATAGCATTTATTACATAAAGCCCTTGGTTGCCTCATTTGAAAGGAGTTTTTATAAAGTATTAAAATGAATAGATTCTTCTGATTATTCTTAAATTTGTGAAATACATGAATAGTTAATATGTGCTTCTCTACAAACCAAAACTATGAGATGTCAAATTCACAGCATCTGCCCAAGGCTCCCTCACACTATACTGGCTTTTCAACCTTCTGTGCCTGTTCTGTTCCCAGTCCCCCACTGGACTCCTTAGCGTGTGCCTCTTCTTGAACCCCTTTTGAAAGAGGTCCCACAAAAAAAAATGTCCAGAAGGAGCCCTGTTTTCTGGGGAAAAAAATTTGGTATCTTGGTTTTCTTTCTTCCTGCGTCATCCTGCTGAGGACTCCAAACAAGGCCGAGAGGACGTGGTGAGTGTTGCTGCAGGATCCACGAGCTCCCCTTCGTGTGACTAGTTTCCATCTTGTACTCAGGCAATTGAGAGAACAGGTACCTGCTCATTGCTTCTTTTTCAGGTGTCTCTCTGATCACACCTCTGTGTGCTCGCTAGTCTTCCAAAATCAAGGCAAGAGCAGGTCCCATGAAGCAGCTACCTGATAAGGTCTAGAGATAAATTCTTGTTAGAGGGCTGGAAGGAGAGGACATTATGTTTCAGGGATAATGGCAAAAACGCCTCTCTGTTTCTCCTGTTGAGGTTGGCAAGGTAAATGTAAAGGTGAAATTAAAATGGAACTACCATGCCCAAGCTGAAATGCATTCATTTATGCCATTTGCTTTCTGTCTCATCTGTTCAACTAATAAATTATACAGGGGGAGAATTGGCTTCCAAAAGGTTGACAGGAGGCACAAGGTTCCCTTTTGTCTGCCCCCCGCATTGCTTCCAGGCCCATGGTGCCTACCTGCAAGTGCTCTTTGCAGTTGGCCTGCTGTATGAGGGAGATGGGGAAAGCTGGACTTCAGTAGTTGGCTACAAAAGCTTAAATCTGGAATAGCCCCTCTGACTTCAGTGGAAGATGTTGTCTTTAAAGTAGCGGAGACCAGAATTTAGCTTGATGTTTCACTGCTTGTCCCTACCGCTGCACAAACACACCTAGAGATTCTTCTGTGTGGCTCATGTATGTCTGTATGGGAGGAAGGTTAAGGGGAAGGATGAATGAGACTGTATTTGCAAACAGCTGTGAAAAACAAAAAAACTTTCTCTGTAGCCTGGATTTTACTTTCTATGAGGCAGTGCTCAGTGCTTGTAGTAGAAAAGATCTCATGCTTTGGAAGGCTAATAGCACTGTTTAGGCTTATTCGTTAAAAGGAGTCCATTCCTGTCTAAGACAAGTCCCTTTTTACTGTGCTAGAACTTGTTAGCATTTAGCAGAGAAGGAAGAAATGCCAGCTAGGCATTAATAGCCTTCATTAGCAATTAATTATAAGTAACAGTTATGAATCTAAATCAGGATCAGAAACGAATGAATTCATCTTTGTCATGAATGAAAATGACTCTTGAATGTGGTCTGCATGTATCTAAACAATGCAAGGTAACTATAACTTAGCAAGCCAAAGAATGGATACTGTAAGATCCTGGGTCTGACCTTGCTTTCACTGATGTTAATCAGCTCCTGATACCCTTCAGTAAGAGAAAGTGTGGCAGTGTCTTCTGCCATAGAAGAAAGAGATAATATTTTTTTATAGTTTTGACCTGGTGTTTTGTTACAGATAATAGACAAAGAAGGGGATATTTATTCAGGGAATGCTGACAAAGAGCTGAGTTGAGACTGCCAGAAATGTCTAAGGGGTTTAGACGCCAGACTCTAGACACTAGTCTTTAAACAATATTAAAGCAGCGTTACAGAGACCACATAATCAATAAGTTGTCAATGCTTAGGGTAATAATTAAGTGGTAT
The DNA here is from genome assembly GCA_008711295.1 of Anarhynchus alexandrinus. Taxonomy (NCBI): domain Eukaryota; kingdom Metazoa; phylum Chordata; class Aves; order Charadriiformes; family Charadriidae; genus Anarhynchus; species Anarhynchus alexandrinus. Next base: position 335,243 of record VUYV01000528.1, read on the forward strand.
ATGCTCATTTGTTGGGGAAGCAAGTACTGGGCATTTACATCAGTCTTTCTATAGCTGTATTCATTTTAGTTATTGATTTCTAACAGATTATTTTTTAAAGGGATAGTATAATAATACCATAATCAACTATTAATGTTTTGATACCATGGCACATCTCAGGAGACAGAATCAGGAAGAAGAACAGATTTTCTCCTTCCTAACATTTTAGCAATTAGAAAAATATGTATCACCCTATTCCTGTTTTGCTATTGATCTGAAGGGATTGTGTGGGAAGGGACCTGGCCTAGGGAATTAAGATTCTCTCTCTACTTGTGAGGGGGCGAAAATATCTTTCCTTTCATGCTTCTTCCATTTGTCATTTTATGCTGTGCACCTGCAGTTTGTAGGGAACTAAGACCAGCAGCAAATCCCAGTCGTGAGTCAGCATCATATGCCTGGTCTGTTGTCAAGATACCATATGAAAGATCATGGCCTTCCAGTGAATAAACGTGTAGCTATCCTCGGAGCTGTCTAACCGCTGTCTCCACTGGATCTGTCTTAGAGAGCATCTTAAAGTTTCATCACGGAGCTGAAAGATAAGACGATGGGAGAAGTAACACTGATGGCATTTTGAAGAAGGACTCTTTGCCCTGCAATCAACCTCAGCTACTTGCAAAACTGCTACCAGAACTCTGCCGCACCATGTCCTTGGGGCCAGCAGGTGCAAAACCGCATAACTATAATTTAAATCCATCGAACAGTAGTGACTCGCACTGGCCCTGGAGTAAAGCCTAAACTGACCATGTTGTCAATTCAAAACACACAAAGAGGACAGTACTATGTGGTGAAACAGAGGCAGGAATGGGCAGGTGCTGATGCAGTTGGATATTTATCTAATCATTTTGCTCTGAGATAAACAGCTTTTATTAAGACATAATCACCATTGACAGACATATAAATTTTCAATTCAATTTGATTTTCAGGAGCAGACCCACTCTAGGTTGGTGGAACTTCTACCAGGTTCAGCACAGTTCCCACTTGTCCTTGTCCATGGCAGGATCCAGCTTAGAAAACCCCAAGACCCTGACCTTGGAAGCTTTATCTTCTGTGAAGGAAAAGGGAGTCTTCTAAGGATTCAGGCTTTGGGCTAACTAGTCCTCCTTTTCTAGTCTTCTCCCTGAGTTATTGGGGTGCTCCTCCTATTCTTGATTTTCATGGGAAATGCTCTCTGCCGTTGTTACTGCTTCCATAGCAAAGTCCATGTGGCATGCCATTACAGTGCAGGTTCTTGGCCCCAGGATGTCCCTACACCAAGGTCAGTCAAAGATTAAAGGAAGCCAAAAGAAAAGAATGAGGATTTAGGTTTGAGTAAAAGCCAACTTGATTTCGGGAAGCGAGCAGAATTAGGGCTTCAAGGAGTATACAAATGTCAATTGGGTGGAAGCTTTGCAGACAAGCTCAGAAAGTTTGTACTGTATGTAAGACAGTCATAAAGAAAACACAGAGGTGATAACATGCCCTCTGCTTTAATTATACAAATACTATATACTGGGACTACAAATTGTGTGAAACTCTTCTGTCTCTCGTAAAACAGAAACTCATGAGCTTTCAGTGTTTCAGTCCATCCCATCTCCAGAACGGGCTGTTCTCCTGTTATGCACCATGACCAAACAACCCTCTGTTTGTCCTGGAAACCTCTCCAACACTTTCCCTTTGTTTTATGACATCCTGGTGCCTGTATGAAGGGGAAAGCTGCTCATTAATCTTGTTGCAGGGCTATCACAGGACCCTGGGCTTCCACAGAGCAGGCCTCTTTTCTGCTTTGTCTGATTGTCCACAAACCTGACCCACATTGCTCTATCAAAAAAAAAACCCTTCAAAATTTCTTCTTAAGTAGTGGTACTCTTTTCTCTTGTTTTCTTATGCTCTAAATTTTCAGGTTTTCCTCTATTCATTGAAGGGGAATCTATTAACCCTAGCTTTTTTTTTTTTTTCAAATTACTGTATTTTATTCCAATCATTTGTTTAGTTGACATATTAATAGTCAGCAATTTGTTCTTAGTGAGTTCTAATGCTGAATTTATTGTAAAATGTGTGGTGGGAACAATTAAACATTTTAAAATTGCAACCATACATCATTTTCTACATATTTTACATCAGGTAATGCCTGCAATTTTCCTTGGAAAAAAAAAAAAAAGAGAAAAAGAAAGCTTTTTCTGCATCAAGGACATGAATCCAGAATTTTGAAGGAGCAGGAAATTTATCAGGGATGCAAGACTCTGAAATAGTCAACCCCATGTCAAGGCAAATCAGTCTAGTGAAAGCCAAATGCTTACTTTATATCTCAAGTTAATCCATTGATCACTGTGGACTTTTAATCCACAATCCCACTCTGCATTTGAGTTTGCGTATCAAATGCCTTCAAAATATGGATGACATCAAACTAAGTCTCTGCCCTGAAATCTGCATGGGTGGCACAGATGGATTGGGTTCCCCTACAAATACTGTAACTGGTGTTCTTGAAGGACTAAGTTACTTTTTACTGGGCATCCCGGTCATAGGGGTTGTGTTGCATTTCTCTGGGATCACCAACATTTTAAAATCTTTTTTGTAGCTTTTAGCATGCTGGAGGCATATTAATAACCCATAACATTATCCTACCTCTCTGTAAGCTTTGGATTGAAGAGACAGACTTAATTTCCGTTACGTACCAAGAATAGAAAGTTTGGATGGTTTCTTTTTGCCTTCACAAGCTCAACACCTTTTTTGTTTCATACAAAATATGAAAAACTAATTTCACAGAATTAACTTGAAAATCCTTTTCTGAATAATTCATCCTGGAACATCTGGCTGACTCATAGAAGCTTTGCTGCTGCTAGAAACTTTCAAGTTTAAATTGCTCTGAACATATCTGCATTTTCTTTGATTATTAATACGACAGACAGGTTTCACACTGGTTTGTGCTGACATAAAGTAGCTGTGCAAATGAAATTTACTCTGAATGTGCCTAATGTAGTGTGAACTACAAGTTTTCTTCTAATGAAAGCTTTATTTTCACTGTCATTGAACTCAGGGAGGGGGGAACAATTTTGTTCTTATGACTAAAGCAGCTGGCTTGACTTACCATCGTCCGCATTAGGCTATTTGCAAACCTTTTTTTAACATTGCTTGGATTTAAAATGTTTATTTCTAGTCTGATACAGTACAGATATTTTGTAATTCTTGTGCAGAAGCGAAATAAATTTATGGTTCATGTCAATTAAGCAGAGAAAAGTAAGACGTGTTAAATGTACAGTTTGATATAATTTGATAAGCAAATCAATTTACCATGTGAAAAGATAACTCCCCAAATCTGTGCTCTGAAATTGTGTTAAGCAGTCTTTAAAAATACCTTCTGAGAAGCACCAAACCATCTTACTACCTGCCATTTGAAATCTCACACATTTCTTAGTGTCTGTCTGTCTGTCTGTTGTATCTCAATGCATTCTGCAAACAAACCATGTTTGCTGCTCTCTGTATAGACCTCGCTCCTCCAAATCACACACGACATCCAGGTCGAACGTGGCACTGCAGGAGTTACAGGTGCAGCCAATTAAGACCCTGTCAAGGGAATGTGAGGTATGAAGGTGACAGTTAATATGTATTAACATTAGCTTTTTTAGTTCCCTCATGAATTAACGGGTATTAGCTGCAGTATCAGCTTCTAATTATCACGTATTTATGAGAGGCACCGTGGTCTGGAATCTGGCGCCCGCAGAAGCATGGCTTGTGAGCTGGTTATGGGTTGCACCAGCAAAACGGCCGCATGGGAGTGGACTCGGGGAGATGGGTAGTCGTCGGAGAGACTCGAGTGCCCTTTGCAACGTGGTCTGGGCTGCACGAAGGCTGTTGGGAATACTGGGGAGACCCAGAGGGAGCTTTTGATTTTCTCCCACCTTGAGCAATCTGCAATCCAGGCAGCATGAGGGATCCCACCCCAAACCTGACCGGTCCCCATGCTCTCCTCCCTCCTGCCCTCCAAGGGTGCAGAGTGCCCACTCAGGGTGCTGTGCCTGCTCACCATCCTGTACAAGGGCGGAGGCTGAGCCTGGATAGCTCTGCTTTTCACAGCAATTCCAGTCACCAAGTCTGTGTAATTAACAGCTAAGTTAGCGCTGGACGACTCATAGCCTTCAGGTCCCTCTTCTGCAGAAGCCCTTCCTGGGGCAAGCTCTGCCAGTCACCTGGAGGGAACAAAAGGGAATCTCATGAACTGACCAGACAACAGGACTAAACTGAGTCTCAGTGATCGAGGTGGAGCGAATAAAATAGACTGCAAGAATGATTATGGAGGTTTGAGCATAAAGACTTTCATTAAAGCTATGCCAGTTTCCTTTTTTGTAGTTACAAGATGCAGCAGCTCGATACAGAGTCAAACTGAATAAGACACTGCCACCTTGAAAGTCTGAAACCTTGAAAAGGCCAGGCCTCGCCAAAAATCATCCAGAAAGCAGAGGGGTGCTGGGTAAGGTAGGAATTGGGAGAAGTCTCTAGCTAGGAGGTGAAACAGCCCGCTGGAGGCAGTGACAGTTGCCCCTTCCCACTTGTATGGAGCCAAAAAAATCCAAATCCAGCCTGCAGCCAACATACCCTGCCCTTCTGCATGGCTCTGTGTTCTTCTGAAACACTCGCTGTAACACAAAAGTGCAAAAGCACAAAAGCCTGGAAAATAGACACCAGCAACTGTTCTTGTTTGTGAGCAGTTGCATAAATATGTTTATAGAGAGAAATAGGTCAGAGAAGACGCCGGCTGTGAAACTTCAGAAGCCGTATTACAGAAATCATTGTGCAAAGCACTACCTAGACTTCAGAAAATGATCATGAAATTGCAAAAATACTCATTAAACTGGAATACTGTCCCGGTAAAGAGCTGCTTATATTGTACATGCTTTCAAGAGTACTGATAAACACTGAAAGCAAGAAGCTGCAGGAAGAAGAGTTTGAAGTAAATGTGATTTAAGTGCTACCTATTACTGATACAAAATTTGACAAGTTTGAGCAGGAAATGTAAAATGACCCAACTTCACAGCACCTTGAGAGAGTTTTCTTAGACTGAGGCTAACAAGAAACAGCCTGAGCGCCACCAGCTATACAAAAGGCATTTGGATTATGGAGATGAAATAGCTCCGTGTGATGGGATTTTTTACTAGACAAAAGATTGTGACAATAGAATATCATAAAAGGTCAGTAATGTGGCACAAAATCCACATGGGATGTTGAATAGAGCGGAGCTCACAGTGTCTGGTACTGGTCACAGAAAGGAGCCTGAACAGAAGCCCATCCAGGCACAAACAGCGCTGCTGGAGATAAGGTACCCAAGTGTGAAATCTATAGTACATTGAGGGAAAACATGTCAGAGAGCCAGTGACACCATGTTTAACTCCTCATTACGCCCAGCCCATGGATGCCAGAGTCTGAATGAAAAACTTCATATCTTGAATACCTGAATCCATAGTAAGGGAGTCTAACAATACACTTTACATCAATTTTTTTCTGAACTTATCAGTTTTCGAAGTGAGAGGGAGAGGGAAAAAATCTTTACCTTCACTTCTTGAGTCAATAAACCAAAAGTAAGCAGCGCCGAAATCAGGGCAGAAGAGCCCTGTGCCAGGCAGTAGGAATAAAGGACATGAATGACAGACAAACACTCACCTGCTGGAAGTGGAAGAGTGCTGAATTTCAGCCAGCAGGCATCAGCACCACATAGCGAGGATGGAACTTGCCACGTCCACTTCAAGGCTAACGGAAGGACACTGAAACAAAACCGAGGAGAGGTTGTAAGCCCTTTCCTGTAAGCAAACAGAAAGTTTAGGAGCGCTGCTGGTGTGACACATTTACTGGCTGGACAGGAGCCAGCCATACTGGAGAAACGATGTGCTTGCTTCTGGAAAGGGGAGCTGACTGCAAGTTAGCAAGGGCACAGTTGGAGACACAGCGCATTTCAGACCGCTTGCGCTGAGACCATCTCGATGTCTGTAGAGCAAACCTGAACACGGTTTTACCGAGGGTCTCAGTGTGTGGCTCCACGTGGCTCAGTCCTGGCGCTCAGCCTGTCCCTGCTGGCACTCCATGTACTTGGGGGCGTGGAAAACGAGGGATAACGAGATAACACCAGAGTTACGCAGTTTTTAACTGAGCTCAGGAAGAGTCCCTGAGCAATTGCAAGTAAGGCTACAGGGACAGTTGTTTCTGTGGTAGCACAAGTTTCAGTAACGCTCCCTGGATCCCACACTGCACACCAGGTTGCACCAGTTGCAGGTTCAACTGGTTGCACCAGCACTTGCCCTGTTGCACCGCTTGGGTGCAACCACATTGGGAACCACACTGGGAACCGTTCTACTTTTGGCTTTTCTACTTTTGAAATCAGGTGCTCCCTCCAATGGCAGTGGAAACACTGGAACCACAGAAAATAGCAGTGGGGATACATCGTTCTGAAAGTATCTTCTAACAGTCAGAGGACTAAAGACGAAACCACTATACCTCCAAAATGGAGAGTGTCTGTGAGTTTCAAGAAATTGAAATGTGACCTAACTTTGTTCTGCCTTTCAGTTTGATACCTATATAGCTCTGACAGAAAAAAAAAGTAGATCTGATTTTTCCTTTTGTATTATTCTTTAATGAACTGATAAACTTCCTTGTGCAGACCCTGTTGCATTGGTAGTAAGGTTGTCACTTACTAGTTTCTTTTTCTGCTTTTTCCACATGAAAATATTTGCTCTGATCGAAGGCAACTTTTGTATCATTGTACCTACAACCATCCTAGGGAAACTGAGCTACTTCCATTATGCTGGTAAACACATGTTGTCTGGAACTAACCAAGGCCCTGATCACCACTGCAGACATTCATATTCTTCCTGTTCATTTTTGAGGACTTGAAATCCTATTTTTATCCTTCTTTTTTAGTTATATTAGGCAGTTTAGGGCAGACAAACTCAAAGAGAATCCCTAATCATCTCCTGTGTGAGGCACCACAGCATTTGTGAATTCAGTTTTGCAGCAAGAGTAGAGGTATGAGAATCCCTAATCAGGTTAATGAGGTGCTAGAGACAGAAAAAAATATTTCTAAAAACGACAATAAAATTTCCCCCCCCCCCAAAGGATAATGATGTAAATGTCAGAAGTTTCAAGCAAGTAGTCACAATGACGAATGACACACTGCTCAAGTAACTGGAATTGCTTGCGGTGCTACCTAAATAACGATTTCCAGCATTGATATGTACTGCATCAGTAAAAGTTGAGAAGAGATGTAGACAGATCTGACAAGGATCTGGAGCGCAGAGCAGCCTGACTATGCAGTCCTCATTATGTTGTTTTATTCTAAGCTTTTGGTACGTGATGTATTTTGCCTTGTGTTTTCATACTGTAGTTCAAAATGCCTCCTCTGCCTCCCCGCTACACCTAGAAAGGAGGAAGATACAAACAACAAAGTTTCAAATAAGTAATTCTATTGCTATTCCCGCAAATATGAGAAGTAATTTAGGAAATTATAGGGTTTTGTTGAAAATAACTTCTTTAATATCACTGCAAGTGCTCTTGTGTTGCAAAGTACTATCCAGAGTGCAAGTCATATTTGGAGAAATGTGACATGGAGTAGAGGCCAACAAGACAGGTCATTCAGTGTCACTCTATATATTTATTTTAAAGTAATATTTGGCAGTACTCAGTCAGTTACATTCTTTTGGCAGGCGTATCAGGAAAAAATCCCCCTTCATTTCAGATTAATTACATCAGTCGTCTTTTCTCTTTTACTCGCCTTTTGGAAACACACAGTATCAGAACAATTTTAAAGTGCTATAGAACTTTGTTATGTTTTTTTCTGACTTCTTTTCCTAAATATTCAAAACTGACTCCTTGATTGTTGGGCTGCCAGGACCCCCTTGAGCGTGTCAGCTTTACTGTAACTTTAGTGGATTTCATTACAGAATAAAGTTGAAGTTTCTGCTACTGCTATGAAAAGTATTTGAAACAAGCATAGAAATATGAGGAATGGATAGATTTCATAAATGCCAATAAACTCAAAAGTCAGATGACTTCACCAATTCATATTCACTAGATCAGATTTATAATATTCTGTTAAATGAAATAGACTTCCCTATGCCCTTAGTTTCCACAAGTCTGTCTGCCTATCAGTGGGCAGTAGCAGAAATTTCGGAAAGGGTTGGAAGAAAGCCTGGAAAAGATCTTTATGAAAGAGGGCACCTTCATAATACCTTCTGTCACTCCCTGTCCAGTATGTGCCCAAAGGCAGAAAGGATTATATTGGTTACTGTTTAAATTAAAGAGATCTCTAAAGAGTGCTCAATAGATTTGGGTCTATTTTCCATTATGATGTCTATGTCCGTTATTTATGCAATTATACCTAGTGCATAACCTAGAAGCACGTCTAGGTGGTTCAAGTGTCAAGTGATCCCCTTCAGTACTCATTACCTGGCATTTGAGAACAGCAGAATTTCATTTGTCATCACACTCCCTTGTCACTCCCTTCCCCAAGGTCCTTCTGAAATTCTTCAAACTTGTCTCTACTCTTGACTAATTCACATTACTTTGTGTCCTCTGCAAATATCATCGCCTCAGGGTCTTGGCGGTTGGAGAAGGATCAGCATATACTTACTTTTATGTTCTTTCTAAGCATCCATTTCTGGTCACTGTTGAAATAAGGGGCTAAAGAGACCTTTTGTCTAACAAGTGCAGCTATTCTTACAGTCGCCCATTGTCACCGTTATCCTCAGTTATTAACTGTTTCGCCACATAAAGTAGGTGAGACCCTGAGAGTATGAGCGTGCAGAAGGCTGCGTGGTAAACTAAGTGGTGAAGCTGTGATTCTGCAGCAACTGCTTGTGTGCAAGGATGCATAGAAAACACTGGGCTGCCTCACCAAAACTCGCTATGAGCTCGGGCCTTACTCAGGAGCTGAATTTGAACTGCAAAGCAAAACTGAGAAGATGCAAAGCACTGTTTGCAGAAATTTTAAAACAGGCACGATAAGACCACCGTGAAAAATGTCAGTGTCACAGACTTCCAGTTTAGGCAATATTTGGTTACAAGATCACCCATCAGACTGGCTGATGGAGAAAGATAATCTTTGCAGAGTTGTTCAGGTTGTGTCTGGAAACAAATTCTGAGGCAAGAAATATTTTGATAATTTGATTTTGAGTGGAGGGACTACATTTGAACTATGTGCTGTCTGTACCACCTTGTCTCTGCTTTTCTGCCTGTGCTATCTGCAAACGATCTTCAGAAACGCCAAGTGATTGCTATATGCTTCTAGTTAAGAAAAGCATTGTCGTCTTTATTCTGAGCTTTTTAAACTAAACTGTTCCTCAGTAGTAACTAATATCAGTTACTTGTGAAACCTTTACCACTCATCTGTCCATCATATTAGTGACTATGAAAATGATTAACATTCCACAAAGAGCTCTCGCCCAGTCACTACTTGATTTATCTGCTAAACCTTGAGCAATTCTTTACTTATAAATGTAGTTGTTCTGTTGAGGTTCCAGGCTTGAATTATCCGCAGGCTTTACCATAAGGTGATGAGAATACAATAGTCCACACAGGGAAACACTTCCTTTCCAGGAAAGGCTGAAAATGTTTCATGATAACAATAATCTTGGCTCACATTAATGGGGATGGAAATTAGAAAGAGCACTGTGGTAAAGGAAGGTAAAGAAAGACCCTGAATACTTCTATGTTTGGGGGGTTATTTTTCTAAACTAAGAATGTGATTTTTGATGATTCATAAAAAACAAGTCTTTGAGTCTTGAAAAATGGGTAATTAAATTGTTCTGGTGTCAGGCATAAAATAGTAATTAATACTTTTACTAAAGCTGATGCATTTATTTTTTTAAAATGTTATTTGTGTGATACATAGTTTTAATGCAGCTGTGATAAATGAAAAAAAAATGTTATATGAATGGCAGCCTTATCTTGCAAGCCAAATCTATTATCTGAAACCATCACATTTTAATAAAACTACACGTTAATTTTTTAAAGCTGCACTACATATTTATAACAGTCATTATTCACCTAAATTAACAACTCCTTCTGACCTCCTGTGAAACATACATTTGTGTTCTCTTAGGCTTTTCTGTCAGCTAGATGCTCACTTCCCATACGTACAATATTGTATTTGTGTAGAAGCTCTCCATAGCAACTAATGAGCTCCTGAGGGTAAGAAACGCAATGAAGCTCAACTTTGATTTACAAAAACAAATCAGTCGTTTTCCCTTTTTTGATAGTGACTTTGAAAAGATTTTTAACTCAGCTGCACTGTCATTTGTTTCCGGTACAGTTGCCATATAAGATTTAACCCTATTCTTCACAGCCTGGGAGAAGTCCCGCTCTCTGGAGCTCCCATGTGTACCTCAGGTGCACCAACATCTATGCTGGACATCTTTTTACTCTGTGGCTGGTACAAATTTTGAAAGTCCAATGACCTGCTGTTGAGGAGTGGCACATATCAACTGAGCTGTGGTTGGAAGGGGTCTTTTTATGACAATACTGGAGCTATTTCTCCTCTGCTAATGGCACAGCTTAATTTTGCTTTCGTGCTGCTCCACTTGGATTGCCGCTGTCATCTGGTCAGGTACTCTTCAACCTGTTTCTCTGAATTCTGAACGTGTCAAAACACAATTCTCATCAGTGTGGAGTAGGAAAGATGTGGTAAGTTTGCCAAGGGAGGTCCCTTTCTGATAGCTACTAGCAAAACCCCAAGCGATGTTCTGGGTTTTTTTAAAACTTGTTATTTTTAAAAGTCTTTGTGGCTGGATCTCAGGATCAATGTTACTACTTTCTCTCTTCACAGAGAAATAAAGAACATTTTAAATTATTGTGGCAAAGTAGTTGAAGTTCCTAAATTTCTCTGCTGACCATTTTATTCCACTGAATGGTGCTCCATTATGTATGATTGGGTTTGTTTTAAACCCTACAGGTGTGTCTCCATGAAAAGGACATATGCCACACTTTAATGCTATTTCCACTATTTCCACGATCCTGTTTTTTATCTTCATCTTTTCAGCCAGAGTATAGAACTATCCACTTTATCTATTTCTCCATCATCGGTTCATCCCCAGCATTTCCTGGAAAAGCGAAACTGAGCATCCTAAAAGACCAACTCAGATAGTGTAAATGGAAAGTATCAACCTCCAGCCATCTTCTCTGTGGTTTTCCTGCTAACCAGTGAGCATGTATCCATTTTGGATTCTATTTTGAGGTGGAGCCATCTTTTTGCTTCAAGTTCAGAAAAGAACTGTCCCACTTTACAGAAGCACTATGAGAAAAGAACTTGCATGGGATGGTTACCCCTGGCTTTCATCCACGCTCTTCCTGTCGGGTGTGCATTCTTGGTGTCTAGCAATAGAGTTATGCTCAGTGGGAGTTCAAATACTCTATCTCTGGTACTAGTAGGAACACAGCCTTTGATAATTCTACTATTCTGCCCATGAAGTTAAAATTAGTCAACATGTTTTAAAATTATGAGTCAGGCTGACAGACAAAAAAGAACACAGGCAGCGTAGTCAAATAAGTCTAGTTTCCTTAGAAAAACAGGATAAGAATCCTTTTAGATATCCAGTCCTCTTTCTATTGTACAGATTCCATTTCTTTCTCTTATTCCCCTTTGCAATATAATAGAACAGATAACTTCTTGCTGCAGATCTTTGTGCATTCAGTGGTACATGCACCAGAAAAACACAGTGAAATCTTCACGACTTTTAATGACAGACTTGCTCAGGTGTTACAAAGAAAAAGGCTAGACTGAGCTAGGCAGGCAGTTCTTTTGTTTCTTGAGGTTATTATTATAAGGTAAACAGTGTTTTCAAATTATTATCCATCCCCTTTCTCTCTAAATCCTAAATAATCTTCTCTCTAAACTGTGTACAGCTATTGTACTCATGACCCTTCATGCAGCTTCTCAGAGTTTAAAATGTATTCTGTTATTTATGGAATTTATTATGCTAGCAGATTGTTGTTTACCAACATTATCCATCATGTCTCTGCTTTCCAATGTATCACTCAATCAGAATTCCCCAGGAATTTTTTTTCTTTCACAATTCATGAATACTTGTATTTTTCCCTTGTGAAACACCAACACCTGAAAACAATAAAAAACATTTTCCAGTTACCTGAGAATAGCTGCATAAAAAAACATTCTGTATTTTGTTAAAATTATAGCCAGAGAAGTAATATTCTTTTTATATTTGCATGAATTTGCATATCAATCCAACTGCATTTTTTATCGTTTTACCCCAGTTGGGGTTCCAGTTACCTTTAAAATGTTACAGGGCGTCTTGGCTTTGCAGGACTCAGAGGAAAAGGGTGAGTGGGTGGCTGTGTAACCATGTTGTTTGGCTACTAATATTAAACTAAGCCCACAGTGTAGTGAATAAGAAACACGATGGGATGTTTCGGGGTGAGTCCGGTCTGTTGGAAGGGAGAATTTAGCCTTGCCATCTCCTCCAAACTGGAAAAATGTCACTGGAACCAATGGACTGTTCCAGGATCCTGGTGGCAAAACCGAGGAGTGGGTGCTGAGCTTTGGGCCAGTTTTATCAGGACCTTCAAACCTTCCTGTATTTTCCACAAAGCCTCCTAAATATGGGCATTGACCTTGCCAGTCTTGTTGGCATTGGCAATGTTTGGCTGTTATGCCTATTGAAGCATTCCAGAGGGGAAGACTAAAACAAGCAAAATGTATGTAATTTCCTGATATGAAAAGCGGAGCTTTTTTATCTCTTTAGTTTTAACACTGTGATAACCTTTGGCCAATTCTCCTTTTTTTTCCGATTTGCAAAGAGCAACATTCAGCTATTTCCTTGTCAGAAAGCTTATGAACATATGAAAAAAGGCAGTGCTAATGAATTGAATATAACTCATCTAATAGTACTGAAACCATTAGCACCAGCGCATCTGCAAAATTACTACTAGCTTCTCTTTACTGCAGGCCAAGTAAGAAAATGTCAGATTTTTCACTTCGAACCTCTGATGAAGTTATGCACATTTTCTTCCTTTTGAAGGCTCATCCTTGTGTGAATATTTGTACTTACTGCCCCTGAGAACAGCTAAGGCAGACTTTCTAGTTTTGCAGCTTTACCTTAAAGTAGAGTTAGGAATTAAGACATGCCATATTTACCAAAATCCAATAGTACTCTTCCATAAATATATGAAAACAAACACTTCCTGAGCTGGATCTGTAGTATGTGGGCCACCATGCTACTTATATTACTGTCCTCCTGATAACCAATCCACAAGCGTATGGTTTGGTTAAGGTAAGAATCAAGGTGATAAAGGTTTATCTGACTTTCCTTCATGCTTAGACTGAAAATCACTCCAGCACAAGCAAGTTAAGTATTGCGCATATGGTGCCACTCTTCATCTGTTCAGCCCCTACACTCTTCAGGGCGAGGACTGGAGTTGAAGATGTGGCAACACTTTGGAGCTCTGATCTCTGACTGATATTACTGTAGCAAAAATAGACACATATATATCAATTCTGCCAAACATAGACATTTAGCTGGTGGCCTCAGCTATCGGCCACAGACAGCAGCAAAGTCTGGCCATAGAGTACAAAGATGGTAGGAATAAAATGAAGAAAGAACATGAGAAATCAAGTGGAAAATCACAAAGATCATAGGGAGGGGGGATGGTGAGAGAACCAATAAACGTTTCAAGCACACCAGGAGCAAGAGGTCAGTAAGGGATATAGAAATGTTCTTTGAGAAGGAAAGAGTAATTTATTGACAAAAAAAGATTTTCTAGACAGCACACTATCTGCAGAAATGGGCCCTTTGTCTCCACGTCTATGAAGAAGGATGGGGAGAAGCCAGAAACAGACAACTACATTCTTGCAAGGAAGAAGAGGGAGAGTAAATATTCAAGCTTCACAAAAGAAGGGGATTAAATATACATCTAGTCCAGGAAAATGTAGTGTGTCATACAATATTAAGTATGCTGGGAAATTAGTCAACATGAGCTGGATGTGAAGGCACTTTTTTTTTAGTATGGAAAACCGTACATTTGGAGTCTGAAGATCAAGTGCCTGAAAAGAAAAAGCAGCACCTTTCAGTCTCATCTGTCAGTGTATTCAGTGGTCCAGGATGTGAGCAAAGCCCTTCCTTGCTAGCGTGCTGATGAGTTAGGCCAAGGGAGGTCCAGCAGCCTCCGTCCTACATACTCAACAGCTTGCTTTTTACAAAATCTGATGTTACTGTTCAAATGAAGGATGATGACTGGCTGACAGATGCTGAATGTGTTTCTTCCACATTTTATGTCCTCTTTAATTCCATAAGCTCTTTGTATGTGTGTTTAGTTCTTACGTGGGTGGGAGTATCTTGGCATTACCATAAGGAAGGGGAAAAGTTCCTGTTTAGGATCGAGGAAGATGTTCAACAGTAACCTGGTAGTCTAAACCATCGGTGAGTACATGGGATCCCTCCTCCGCATGATTTAGACCACAGGTGTGGACATGAGCTTCCTATTGCCCACATGAGCATCCTGACCACAGGGCTATTAGCTCTGTTGTTGTAGACTTCTTTCATTCCTCACTGATGTAGGTTGTGTTCAACATTTATCACTGAAGAAAAGAGAAAAACAGTCTGTTAGCTTCACACTTATAGCACTCACCAAGTATGTGCCGAATTGTCCAGGTTCTTTCCTGCATGTTTTAGTGCTTGTGTACAGTGGCTTGTCTTCAATATGCTCAGAACCATAAAAAAGACATACAATGGCCCACTGTTTCCAGCAGGGATGTGCAAGACTGGCGCATCCCAGAGAAGCGGTTCGTACCTGCGTCTCACAGATCCCACAGGTGTGCTGTCACACAAGATCAATCTGAAATACTTCTTGCTTTGCATGGAACCTCTACTAGAGACCTGAAAGACCTTTTGTAGCAGCAGTTTTTCAAGGAATTGGCACTTTCCAACCTCTGAACTCAACAGGAACCCACAGTCCCTAACAGTTTGCTATTCATAGTCAGACATAACCAAGGATTTCTCTGCAACATGTGCCTACACCCTACAGCTTTTGGCATTTCTGGGACATTTTAGCAGAAAGATAGGCCTCTGATGTCACATCTGCTTCCTCTGCACCTGTCTGTGCATCCTTTGATATCTATAACTGTTGGAAAATGCAAGATCTCTCTCCTGTCCCGACAATGCAGCAAATCCTGGGGCAACAAATACTCCTCTGGGTTGCATGAGAAGGTGCCCGCGCTCAGTGAAAAGTTGCCCTTGGTACTCAGTGTAAGGAATTCAGCACACAAAGAAGAAAGAGGGTAATGAAAGCACTCTCAGGAAAAGGCAGCCGTGTCTGATCAAAGCAAGGGGGACGCTATTTAAGTGTGCAGCACACACACCTCAGAGAAGGGAAAATGCAGTCCGATAGCTATAGACTATGAAAAGGTATGTGTTATGTAAAGGTGACTCATCAAACACTCATCCAGTATAGTGTGTATTGATAATGAAAAGGAAATGTACTGTCCATTGTGAATCACATCAGTCAGATCCCACTTTTTCTTTGACTATTAAAAAGGAATGAGTTAATTACCACCTTGTTGTCTGGCAGAAAAATTCACAGTATAGCTTACCCTTCTGAAAAAGAAAGTCAGCATGGTTTCTCCTCCCTTGCTTAATGTAAGAGAATCGGACAACTGTGAGCTAGATCATGTGATCAATAATTGCCCAATTGGAATAAAAATAAAGCCAGAAGAAAAATGACTATCTGCTTCAGAAGTTTCCATGAAAACATCTCACACAAAACTGAAAAAAATTATTCAGAGTTTTTTGAGTGGGAGACAATTTTCCAAAAATACTGCAATTTTACAGTAATTTTGCTCATGCAAAAACCCAGAAGTTCAGCAAAAAATGTGTTTTTCACAAATTTCACTCATCTCATCTCCATTGACTGCATAAATATGGTCTTTCAGGTTTAAAATGGATGGGTGTGTCATACAGCCCCATTACCTATTGGCCAAATGCTCTCACGGAGGCCACCACAACCCCGGGGGTCACCGAGCAGCCGAAGGC
Organism: Anarhynchus alexandrinus; assembly: GCA_008711295.1. Classification (NCBI taxonomy): domain Eukaryota; kingdom Metazoa; phylum Chordata; class Aves; order Charadriiformes; family Charadriidae; genus Anarhynchus; species Anarhynchus alexandrinus. Next base: position 351,280 of record VUYV01000528.1, read on the forward strand.
CAGCCAGCACAGCCCCACACCTTAGCCCTGAGCCAGCTTTGAGCTCAGGCAGGACAGGAGTGTAACGGTGGCAGCACAGCACCCAGGAAGGGAACACACATCAGCTTTGCAGCTGATGCCCGTGTTACACTGCCACCGTCGCTGCTCCCAGTTCCTCGGACACTACGTAGCAAACAGCTGGGTGAAATATTAAGAGTTTCACCTCTGAAATTGCTGTGATGAAGGAGCTTAAGGTCGGTTCAGATTTGGCTGGACCAGCCACCCTGCGCCCTCTTTGAAGGGGATTGAACGTATTCGCTCAAATCCTCTGCTGGGATAAATGGCTGAATCTTCATTGAAGTCAGGGAGACGAAGCCATTCACACCAGCTGAACAGCGGGCTTGCTGAGAGCGCATCCGTGTGCTCCCAGCCACGGCTTGAACGAGCAGCTTTGTATGCAGCAGCTGCACAGAGATCCAGAAAAGAGCCTTTCCCTGCCCGGGCAGAGCAATCTGAGCTGAGCTCATCACAGCGGGAAGTTTTCCTTTGCACATGAAAGTGCATCCTTACCTGTTGCTTTGTAGACTGATCGTGAAGAGAGCTTTGTATTGCAAATAGAAGGTGTGAGCACCATTCTCTTTGAAGTCGAAGCCAGAACTCTAGGCTCTGACGGCAGAAATATCAGGAGCATCATTAGTAACTTTCCTGTTTCTTCAGCACACAGTTGAAAGGCTGCTGTCATGGCAATTTTAAAACATCTGCTTTGAAATTATTTTAGATACTTTTTTTTTGCACTTAACCTCGTAGTTTTTCATCTGCTATGTTTGCAGCTCAAACTGTGTAGCTTTCCCTATATTTAAGGTCCCTATATTTATTTCCATATATTTAATTTTGTAACACTGATCTGGGTTTGGTTTAGCAAGGTAAAATCCAAGTGCCTCAAAACACTGAGAGAATGAGACAACTGGGTAGATAGACAGACTTTATATTCTTATGGCTTAGCAAATCAACACCTGATTAATGTCTTCTTTACTTCACGTTGCCTGTACCGGCTCNCTTCGAGCTCAGGCAGGACAGGAGTGTAACGGTGGCAGCACAGCACCCAGGAAGGGAACACACATCAGCTTTGCAGCTGATGCCCGTGTTACACTGCCACCGTCGCTGCTCCCAGTCCCTCGGACACTACGTAGCAAACAGCTGGGTGAAATATTAAGAGTTTCACCTCTGAAATTGCTGTGATGAAGGAGCTTAAGGTCGGTTCAGATTTGGCTGGACCAGCCACCCTGCGCCCTCTTTGAAGGGGATTGAACGTATTCGCTCAAATCCTCTGCTGGGATAAATGGCTGAATCTTCATTGAAGTCAGGGAGACGAAGCCATTCACACCAGCTGAACAGCGGGCTTGCTGAGAGCGCATCCGTGTGCTCCCAGCCACGGCTTGAACGAGCAGCTTTGTATGCAGCAGCTGCACAGAGATCCAGAAAAGAGCCTTTCCCTGCCCGGGCAGAGCAATCTGAGCTGAGCTCATCACAGCGGGAAGTTTTCCTTTGCACATGAAAGTGCATCCTTACCTGTTGCTTTGTAGACTGATCGTGAAGAGTGCTTTGTATTGCAAATAGAAGGTGTGAGCACCATTCTCTTTGAAGTCGAAGCCAGAACTCTAGGCTCTGACGGCAGAAATATCAGGAGCATCATTAGTAACTTTCCTGTTTCTTCAGCACACAGTTGAAAGGCTGCTGTCATGGCAATTTTAAAACATCTGCTTTGAAATTATTTTAGATACTTTTTTTTGCACTTAACCTCGTAGTTTTTCATCTGCTATGTTTGCAGCTCAAACTGTGTAGCTTTCCCTATATTTAAGGTCCCTATATTTATTTCCTTATATTTAATTTTGTAACACTGATCTGGGTTTGGTTTAGCAAGGTAAAATCCAAGTGCCTCAAAACACTGAGAGAATGAGACAACTGGGTAGATAGACAGACTTTATATTCTTATGGCTTAGCAAATCAACACCTGATTAATGTCTTCTTTACTTCACGTTGCCTGTACCGGCTCAAGGGAATAACCTTTTGTCCTGTTTGCTTTGAAGGTGATATTACAGAGGAGTCTGAGCATCAGAAATAGAACTGCACTCTCTAGAAGGTGCCAGCCAAGTAAAATTATCGGCCATTTTGCTCAACACAAAGTAAAAATATTGATAATTTTAAAATAGTGTGGGACTGTTCAAGATGTAGGATTCTTCTGAGTCTTTCTACTTTCTGGTCTCTGCCCTATTTGTTAATAGCAAATGTGGGTAGCCAAAAAAATGACCTGACTGTGTCTGTTCATGAAAAGGAAAAACTTCTGTGTTCAGGTTTTCTCATGATAGGACAAGACAGAGACATGCTTTTGAAGCCAGCGCAATGTCATCTCAGGTGCAGGGGAGGGTGTACAAGGAACGGGAGATACTTCTTGTAACCAATGGTTCTTTTACTTAAAATGTGGTGTACATTCCAGATGGCTTCAATAATCTTGGCATCAACGATAATACAGTATTTCTTTAGCACTTAATAAAAGTAGTTCTTTGTATTTTTTAATCAGAAATGAATTTCTGGAGAATGCTTCATGGGCAGGCAAATGTATGAAATCAGACGGCTCCTTATGAATTATTTCCATTCGTGGGAAAGGAGGGATGGGAAACTGCAAGAAAGCCCTGCTCTTCCACCCCTGCCTCCCCGCATGGCTCGGGCTCCTCCACCGGCTTCTCTGCAGCCTGAGAGCAGCCTCCAGTTCAGAGATGCTGAAGGAGACAGGAGAGAGGTCAAAAGCAGCTCCACCTTGCCAATATTGTGTCAGAGCCCATTTCAGTGAAGGAAAAAACTGGGCTGACCTCCTGCTGCTCTCGGTTGCACCAGTGCGGAGGAGGAGGATGGCTTCAGCCTGCCTCTCTCATACACACACACAAAGCTGGATGAGATGGAGATGGGGAACACCTTGCTCTCATTGCGAGTCCCCCTTCCAGCATACTCTTTTATGACAGGCAACACCCTCTGTTTCTTCTTAGAAAGCGGTTCACCCTTCCACAGGAGCAGCTTCTGTCATTAGAGAATGTTTGATTATTCTTACACATCCCCACCCTGTGGCTAAAGAAAAAGTAAATAAATAAGGAATGACAGAAAGAATAGCACGAGCTAGGTCATGCAGTAAGGGCTTCTGCTGATCACAGAAATCAGGGCTGAACAGCAGACCTCCACTGCCCCAGCAGAGCTCTGCCAGAAAAATAAACTAAATAACCAGTGTTTCATAACAATAATAGTAATAAAAGTCACGGCAGGGAATTCTGCCTCCACCTGCGCAGAGCCAGACCTAAGCTCCCCGAAGCCATGGCAATGCCTCCGCCAATCCAGCAGGCTTTGAGTCTGCACTAGAAGAAGCAGGAGAAAAAAAGAGCAAAGGCTGCCTCAGATGAGAGGCAATGGGGGTGTGGGGCGAGGGCAGGACCATGACACTTCTAACCCTGGGGAACCTCTCTCCTGTGTATCTGGACAGCAAAATATCACTACAAGAAAATTAGATGCGGTCACGTTAAGGGTATGTCATGAACTGATTCCCATATCCCAGCCTCAGCCCAGCCAGCTGCTTCCCCACGGCTGTGCAGCCCCACGCAGGACTCCTGCTCTTCCAGGGATTGGAAGGGACTGTGAATGCAGGTGCCCAATGTGTCTTTTAATAAGACGAACAACAGGTCATTTTTAATTTACTACTGCATTTTGTTTTTCTAAATTCAGAGCTCTGTGTAGATTTCATGTTAGAAGAGAAAAGAAAAAAAAAAACCAAATGAGTAATGCACCTCTTAATACGAGCATCTGATCCTGCAGCATACTGAGTGGGAGGAGGAGGCTTTTTCATTTTTAAATAAAGCAATGATTATAAAAACATGACAGGAGTGTGTCTTCATATGGGAAAGCCTGTCACCTTTATTATTCCTGCTGGCAACAGGCACTAGGTGTCCTTTCTGAAACATAAGCCTTTCACTCGCAGGCACAGCATTGAAGCATTTCTCTTGTGAAATGCGAGTAGAAAGCCAGAGGTGGATGCAGCTAATTGTATTGGGAGAGGCTGTTAAAATAATCACTCGTTTCCATCTTTATTGCTTATGCCACAGCAACACACCTTGGGCCAGGCTCTTCCTTTACACTGCCATCAGAGGGAGGCTTGGATCTTTCAGACCAGAGAAGACAACTTCTCTTTCCTGATAAGTACTTAACCAAAGCCTTGGAAAGGCTGTGTTTTGTCCCTTTGAAAGCAATACTTTTATTTAATGTTTTCTGCACCTAGATTCCCTCGGTGATATTTCATTATTTAAGGTGTGCGAGAAAAACTCTTAATTTTTTAACTCAATTCCCTTTTAACAAGAATGACTAAAATTTCTCACTCTGGGCTACTGGAAACAACAATAATTTTAAAGTGAGAATAAACAACAACAACCAAAAAAAAAAACCCAGAAAGAAACCCATCAAGTTGTCTTAGAAATGATTGCTGAGAAATTGCAGAGATGTTGAAGGAGGCAGGGAAATTACAATGTTCTCTGGGGAACGAGGGGAAGCAGGATTCCTCCCCGTGCCATAGTCCCATGGGATACCCCTTGTGCAGAGAACATAGGCAATTTGTCAGTGCTACTGTCAAATCCTGAACTTAGTTGGCTCAACTTGACCTATTCACTCCCTTTAGGAGAGGATTGTCAATTCACTCCTGGTTAACTTCACCCAACAGCAAGAGTTAGCTTCTGATGGTTCAGCTCATCAGGCTATCTGTGTGAAAGGGGGTCAGATAGTTGGTTCTCTGCAAGTCCCTTCTTTTTGCCCGTAAAGGCTTTGGGCATCTTCAAACGGGCACTGCTGTTCCCAGGTCTGGAACACCCTGCCCTACAAAGCACGGTGCTGAGCGCCTGGACAGCCTGTGTCGTGTCAGGGAGCATGAGGCTGCTAAGATGGGCAGGGAGGTACAACGGGCACCCCCCAACGTAGCACCCAGCACTCAGAGCTACTCGCAGGGGAAAGCCACCGCCTCTGACCCTGCATCTGTGCAATATAAAACAGAGAAAAGTGTTTCCGAGCAGATCCTGGGAAACAGTTTGGCCTTCTCCCTGCTGGTGGACCTCACTATCGAACTACAGAAATAGGCTCTGAGTTTGGATTGTCTCAGGTGGAGAGCTGGCATTATTCAACCTGGAGAAGAGAAGGATCTGGGGAGACCTTTTGCAGCCTTTCAGTACTTAAAGGGGGCTTATAAGAGAGATGGAGACAAACCTTTTAGTAGGGCCTGTTGCAATGGGACAAGGGGTAATGGTTTTAAACTAAAACAAGGTAGATTTAGACTAAAGAAGACATTTTTTACAATGGGGGTGGTGAGACATTGGATCAGGTTGCTGAGAGAGGTGGTAGATGCCCCATCCCTGGAAACATTCAAGGTCGGGTTGGACGGGGCTCTGAGCAACCTGATCTAGTTGAAGATGTCCCTGCTCGTTGCAGGGGAGTTGGACTAGTTGATCTTTAAAGGTCCCTTCTAAGCCAAACTGTTCTATGATTCCGTGGTTCTGTCACTTTTGGGTGAGCACTCTGACCCAGTGGGATAGGGAAGAGGTGGAAGCTTCTAATGTTCCTGTTACATTTAGGGGCAAAGTGACAGCCATAACCACGTTTTGCACAGAACCTGGATGAATGGTGAACGTAAAAACTGGAGGAAGCTCATGTGTTTGATACACCCCAGGAGGTACGGGGATAGAACTTGTTGCACCAAAGTGGAAAAAAACAAAACAAAACAAAACAAAAAAAAACCCTACTCTATTTAGATGTAAATATTCTAACAAATCAGTGAAAAGAGTAATCAACTCTCAGGCCAACCAACTGTCCAGACAAACGCCAACTCACAAGCATGGAAATGGACAGCAAGGCGGAGCCTGGGCACTTCCAGTGCAAAAAACCAACCCCCAACATTCACAGAAGGGTCTGGGAGCCAGTTATGACAGTGACCGAGTTTTGCAGTGCTCTGAACCCCACTCAGGAGCGAGGGCTGTTTTGTGCCGGTTACTGCCCAGCAGGTTTGATGAGAGCCAAAGCACATTTCAGAAATATGAGGGTGAACATAGTAAGTGAACAGGAAAAGACCCTTTGGGTTTGTAGGAAGAGAGATCAAAGAAAAAGTTTAAATGCAAAATTTAAAGCAAAACAGGTACCAGAAGTCCTGAAGGGTAATCCATAGGTTTTCCATGGGGAAATGGGTCTTGAGGAGGAATTTAAAAGGAATTAATGATGATCTTGCACACGTCTTGGTGGAAGAAAACCCTAGGCAAACGCACTTGGGCTCAGGCTAAGCTGCAAACTGTTTGTTCATTCAGACCCATGTTTTCAGAAACAAGAGGGAATTTTGGGTGCCATCCTTTGTCCTACTCACTTTTTCTGCTGATATCAGGCAGGCATTTAACATTCACTCTCCAAAAGAAAAAAAAAACCCAAGTGTCTCTTGGTTGGTACTCAAAATCACTAATCACTTATAAAAACACAGGTGTAAATGTGGTTGGAAGGGATCCCAGTAAGAAAAGAACTCATTTATTACCACTTTTCAGTTTATTTCAGCATCCATGAGAAATTATTTGGAATTATCAAAACTCTGACCGCAGTGAACACTTCAGAAAACCCCATTTTCTGTGTGTCACTGTACTTTACTTCCAAGTCAGCTTGGTTTTGCTCACATTATGAATGGATAAAGTATAGTTATTTTAATGATAACAGATAATATGCCTAATGCCTTAACACAATCTTCCTGTGCCGGGTTTTCATTTATCTTTGCATTTTCTTCTGTCAATGTCACTTCTGTTAACTCTTACTGAGAATTGCATGCCTTTCTATGAATCCATGTAACAGCAAGAAGGCTCTGGATATTAAGGTGAGACAGACAGACGAAAGTGAATATGGAAAGATACTATAATGTAACAGTACAAAATATTCTCTCTGTAATTCCACATTCTTGCATCCTCTGGTAATTGTGGCAATCTAAGTGGATACTAGATGCATCCTTTCCAGAAATATACATCCAGAGATGCATTTGAGAGAAAAAAACCAAACAAACAAAAAAAACAAGTAGTTCTTTTTTATCAAGATTTTAATTTGATTGATAAGCAAAAGTTTATTTTTAAAAAACCCAAACACTTGTACTCATATGCAGGAATAAATGAATTCCTAGACAAAGTGCCCTAAATGTCTTCCTTTGAACAGTGGTAGCACCCAGAAGGTCTTACCACAAATCTGTGTTTTACAGACATGCACTCTTGATCCTTCTGAAATTAACAAGAAGGTAGTAACAGGCTCCACTGGAGTATGGATTTTGAGTGTATCCTGTTCCCTGAGGGTTCCTGCACTTTTTCTGCTAAAGATGTCCTTACTTTTCCAGACTGATGTGTGACCTCCAGCCTTCTCTTAACAGCTTTCAAAATAACTGTTCACACATTTTTTTTCAGCTGCAGAAACAGGCATTTCTTCACACTGAACCGCTGAGGAGTAAAATTAAAGTTCACATAAAATGTAGTGATGACTTGGAAATCTTCCCTCCTGAACTAATATCTCCTTGTTAAAATAAAAACAAATAAGATTGTCAATGCACAAAAATTGCACAGCATTGCTTTCTCAGGTCAGGTGATCACTTTATTCCAAATTAAGTAATGATATTCTGAAACAGTCACCAGGACACCACCCTAGAATTTTTCCTGAATAAAAAAATGTATCCTGGAATAAACCCATAAAACAGTCTTCTCTTGGAAATGAGATCTACTGGTTGCTACTTTATATATATGTCAGGTAATTTTGAGTTGGGCCATCCTCTGATGAGCTAGGAAGCTGGATAAATATTATTTTGAACTCATTAGAACCATTCTGCTTCTTTTGGCCTCCTACATCACAATCATCAATAAGACAAGAAGGTCACAACACTCAGATTTGCTCACAGTTAAAAGACCTGTTTTAGAATGCTTAATTTTAATGTACTAGAGATGAAGACCTTAGAGGATTACAAGAGCTTACTACCTAGAAAAAAAAACCCCAACAATGTGGTCTGGAGGCTTGTTTAAATTGACTTTAACGACTTTTCACTTCAAGCCAATAAGACTGAAGTAGCATTTGCTAATTAGCAAGCCAGTGTCTTAGCTGATTTTCTTTCCCTGTGTCCCAAGTGCAACCGTTGCAAACAACCCTGTGACTTTCTTGCACCACGAGAACGGGTTTGTACACTCTACATTAGGGCACTGAACAGCTGATTGCGACGAGCAGCCCAACATAACCCACCCATTTTATAAATACTGCAGGTGGGATTCTAAAGACTTACCCATTAGTGCTTTTCTTTTGGGAAGTGGTTTCACCAAAAGGAGACAAACACAAGCAAGAGTTTCCCATAAGGGGTGGTCACGGATATCTGAGCAGTAGGTGTTCTGGGAACAGGCCTCTTTTCTGTGTCTTATCTAATGAATGAACCAATTTGCTTTCTCCTTAGGATAAAAAATTAGAAGAGGATTTCATCCCACTTAATCAATATTAGTCAATATTAGTCTGCCTTGGTGAAGCTAGAAGGCAATTAAAGTGTGCACACCTCCCACTCCAATTCTATACTCGTAAAGATCAAAGTAAATTACCAGTAATGATCAGCTTCCCCCCATTTGAACACCATGGTCTACCTTTGTCAGAAATGAGCTACTTCAGGCAACCAAATTACTATCAGAGCAACAAAATCAACCACTGCATGGTCTCAACAGCTGCTGACAGTGCCTAGCTGCTTGCAGGATGACGCGTTAGCATCTGGTACATGCCCTCTGAGATAAGGAGGGCTACATATTATTTGGGGAATTGGATTCCAACAAATACCTTTGTTTCTGCAATTTCAGCAGAGCTCTTCACAAGTGCGAACTCTGATCCATCTACTTTGTGCAAAGTGCCAAAAAGAGCATGACAGAAGAGACTGGAGGACAGCATAATTCAGATTCTTTGGTTGTCACGCCTGTACTGTAAACCTGAAAGAGATGTTTTGATATTTTACTGGTGTGGATAAAGGCTGCCTAATCTCTTTGCACACTGTGCAACTGTTCATTCACTTTTTGCTGGCATTTCAGTGATACTCTTTTCATTCTGCAATCCCAAATGTCCAGGCCTGTGAAAAGTGCATTATCCCATTTTTAAGCGAAGTTTGGGTTTGAGAAAATTGGCACTCTAGAATACAAAGCAATGTATATAGAGAAGAAACACAGGGAAATCCACCTGTTAAAATTTCATTTTGTATCCCATGAATGGATTTTGCCCTGGTAAGAGTATATGCTGCTGCTTGTTCTACCAGTTTCTCTGCTCAGATTTCAGGTAGCTATCAAAAATCATTACCTTTTTTTTTTCCTCCCCAGAATATTATATCAATCTGGTACTGAATGGGACTTAACCTGTCTTTAACCAGAGCTCAAGTTTATTCAAGTCTTCACTGATTACTATACCACATGCTCCTGACTGTCACACATTCCTCTCCCCTCCCTCTCCCACCACAGACACAGCTGATTAACAGCTAGGAATTGGTGTCATGCTCTGTTGCAATTTACAGAGTAAGGTACTCAGGAATATATAAAGTTTTTTGCAATGCCTTTGTATCACTCTTGCCAGTCCAATCTGTGTGGTTTGCTACCATCTAGCTAAGCCTTTGTGTTAATCCCTCTTACAAGTATTAGCAGCCTCCAATATAATGAGATCATTTCACTCAGCGAGGTTTGGGGTCTTCATAGAAAAACCAGTGATGAAGCACATGGGAGATCTTTGTATGGATGAGGTCTTTCTTTGATGAGCACTGCCTCTGATCTCAAAGAAATGCCGTGGGCCTCCTGATCATTCTTCTTCCCAATCATATCAATATCCAACAGGGCCCGCACAATTCTTACCGTTGCATTGTAAGTGCTCTGCTATAATTAATCTTTTTGTTGCACTCCTTCCTGAGTGATTTCCTTTCTAACTAGATATTTCAAAGAGAGGAAGAAAAATGAGCCTTGAGTTGCAGCTACATTGCTGGCTTTATGAAGATACATAGTACAGCTGGGCAAACAAATTCTCCAAACTTGAACAGCCTTCCTTGAAACCACAGATATCAGGCAGACACTGTTCAAAACAAAATGATAAATTTTAAGCAATGCAAAAAAACCACCTCTTTTAAGTCATATAAGCTAATTATTCCATGTTCAGCCACACGCATTCATTCTATTCCCATTTGCTATTAAGAAAAGAGTGACACAATTTAGAAAAAGGCTACTGGATTTTATGTCAAGGGTAAAATACCCTTCCTGCATCTGTTCTCTCCTGGTCTCCTCCTGAGGACTGTTCATGATGATACTGCACACTGCAAGTCTGTCAGTGACACTGTAAAAATTGGGGTTCCAGTAAGGCAAGGCATTGTCTGAATGCCCTTGGGAAGTGCTCTAAAATGGCTGCAATCTCAGGACTGCCCAACCGGCCTTTAGAAGAGCTCCACATAACTTTAAATTAATGAAGGGGCATGGAAGAGGAGCTTCCAGTGAAAACAAGCAGAGCCCCACATTTGGTTGCCTTATAGACATAGCACCAGACTATCCTTGGCTATTTCAGCTGACAAGGTTTTGCAGAGCCATACTAAGTAGATCTCTTCCACCTAGGATAGGGTGCACTATATGGATCTTAATCCAACAGATCCACAAATTCAAATCTTTTGCCTCTTGTTTAACCCCATCCCTTTCCCAGATTGATCACATGTCCTGAGAGATCTGTATGTAGAGTTGCATTCTGTGGTCAGAACAAAACTGCCTTGTTCTTCACCTTTTTCTGCTTTCCTCTTACCCCTTGCTCAGGAAAGGGTGTTATGAGTAACTTTGTCTTAAGCCTGGAATATTCACAGATTTGCGCGTCTTTATCTCGGGGACAGAAATGCTCATGCAGATCTAACTGAAGCAGCTACTGCCTTCAGCTCTTTGTTACTGTTCCCACAGCTGAGACATTGTTCTGGTGAGTGTGAGCACTCCCAGACTGCTTCATTGCAAAGTCAGCCAGTGGATGATCCTCTGGCTTTGGGATCGTTTGGGTCTGGTTTTGGGGGGGATCACTATCAGCTGGGGATCCTTTGGGTTCCATCAAGAATATCAGACATCCCATTGTATTTGAACACATGTGAACAAATGTCCTGCTTGCATTTTTTTGCATATGTGACTGATATGGTTTGACTTTTTCACCAAACCCACCTGACATAATCAAAAAAATTAGACCAAACTGAGATTGGTCTATGCTCACAGTGAAAGGCTCCATTGAGGCATGCTCTGTGGCATGAGTCAAAATGAAACTAGACCAGCGATTTGTCCTTTATCTCTTTTTTCTGAGCACATCTTTACCCTTTGTCAGCATCAGGTCCATAAGACTGTGGGATGGAGCTGCCATTTGTGCTTGAACTACATGAGGTTGCACGTCTAACCTCATACAAGAATAGCTCCCTTTTCCTTCACAAGAAGTGATGCTGTCTACTGTCCCGCTTCTGTGCCAAAAGCAATACATAAGAAAAGTGTTGTGTTAAATATTTGTCAAAACAGGATAGCACAGAGGAGAATTGCCAGCTTGGTTCGTCTTTTTTTCCTTCTGAAATGACTTTAGGTTTGTAACCTTTCAGTCCCAAGAAGCTATGGTTGCTATATCTGTGCTGGGTCAGATAGATAAATCTACTCTACCCACGTGTTGTTGCCTGCTATTTTTTCTCTTTCATTAAAAAAAATAAGTTTAGTTTATTCTTGCCCTCCAGGGACAGGTTTTTTCCTGTTGTTTTCACAGTGTTAAAGCCCATTTTCTTAGAGAAGTTTTCTCCCCTTACGTAAATTATAAAATGTTGTCTGTACAGCCAGGGAAATATGGAACTCTGGTTTTCTGTTGTTCAGTTCCTTGGTTTTTAGGGTAAGGGGACAAAATCTATGTTTGGACTAACCAGAACCTCAGAGTTCTGCTCATTTTCATCTCTCAAGACAATGTCTTTTGTTATTGTTTGTTATTTATTTCTTCTTTTTCCATCTTATTTATTTCTCTTTTTTTCTTATCTTACATAAAAATTGGGGGGAAAGGAAATTTAACATGCCCAGCTTGCCAGTTGAAGTCATTCATCACAACCCTATAAAGCCCAAAGGACTACTCCAGTTTGCACCAACAGTGCAGCTAGGTTGCCAGACAAGTTTTCTCATTGTTATCCTGTTTTTCCAGCACTACTGTTAAATCTTTGTTTTATAATAGTTTGCTGTTTTCTTCTGGCAACACCCACTGTTCATTAGACATTTTTGAGTATAAGAGGAGGAAATTTTTTTGTCAAAAAAACCCCGCTAAACAGGTGCCAATACATATAATTCAGGAACTCTGTACTTATTTTTTTAAATAAGAAGTTATCACTAACTAGTGTATCCAAAACTATAATTTCCAAATAACTGCAATTGTGTGTTATGTAAAAGATGAGGAGTTAACATTTTAGGACTGTTGAGACTTCATTCTAGCCCGTGCTCAGAGGTTTTGCAAGCAAACAGTTTAAGTAAGTTGTACGAAATAAGACTATTGTAATCCATATAGTAGCAGTCAGATGTGTGATAGAAATTCTTTTGTGGGTTTGTTATTAACTGGTGCTTGTAGTATTGTTTGTTTTAACTATTGATTGTGACCCCCAGACTTCAGACTTGTACAGGGAAAATGATTGATATGCAAAGGCATTTGATGTCAGGAGACAGGCATAATACTCGAACATGGAATAACTATTCCTCAGCTGTAGCCTTTGGACAACTTCTACTCTAAAATTCATATATGCTGACACCAGTAACGAAGGCCTAATCCTGTACTGACCTCAGCGTGGGCATTGTCTCTGTCAGGACAGAACTTGCCTTATACTGGCGATGTGAAATGGGTTTGAGTATTGCAAGATAGAGAAAAGACCTGGTCAGTTAACTTCATTCTGTTTGAAAGCTGCAGACGGAGTTATTTCATCTATAATAGACAGCAACCAGACTGTCAAATGGGTCCACTCAGAGGACATGAAACACCCACTTATTTTTATTTTTAGTTCTAGTTTTTAGAATGATTGCCTTCTCCCTGGAACCCATAAAAAAAAAATCCATTAATATTGTCATATTCTCTCACTTCATGCCTTGCATGACATGATGTGCTGTGTTTGACCTGACCTGAGAAGATACTATTCAAAGCAAGGAGACAAATACAGTCACAAATATTACTAAGACAAGAGAAAAACCCTCCTGTTCCAAAGCAGGTGTTAATCTGGCAGCACAAGCCAGGGCAAAAGGGGAACTGAGGAAGAAATGGGTGTCGCAAACTTCAAGGAGCAACATTTTAAGGACATGGCCAGTGTTGCTGAGGGTACACCAAGAGGCACTGACTCCGAACATATCTCAACAACGTGCAAAGGGTGGCACTGGAGGCTGGAGATGGGCTTGACACAGGGCTGGTGGAGAGGAACTCAGGCTGCAAAAGAAAGCAATGTTTCAACGAGCTGTCAGAGGTGAAGGGACCATGAGAGGAGCCTGCAGGTAGTCACGGGTGGATCCTGCGACAACAGAGGAGTGCAAACATATTTTGCTCTGAGGGGAAGGAGACAGAGGAAAGCGTCAAGTGAATAAGAGAAACAGGAGGGAGAGACAGAATGGACACAGGACAGACCAAGAAATGAAGTGGGTTGTGGCAAACTGAGGGTGGATTAGACAATTAGACAGATCCATGTCAAAGGAAGAAGCAAAGAGTTGTCAACAAGGAAGATATTCTAACTTTACATTGGGAAAAAAAAACCACAAACAGTTAAAAAAATTCCATCTAAGGCTGGGTTTTCTCCATGTCTCAGAGGAGGGGATTGGTCAAATAGAATCAGTTCCACCTAAATGAACGTGTCGAAGTAGGGTCTTTCTCTGGAGGCCCTCAAAGACTCTTACATCTCTCCACTGACAATGCAGCTAACTGAAGCACTCCCATCAAAGGATTTTTTCACCAGGTGCTTATAGATAAATAAGATGCCAAAATTAAGTGGATGAATCTCATGTAGTGGCACTAAGGGAAGTGAACTGCATCATTCTGATACTGTCACGAAAAAATAGGCTATTATTACAACAACATAGCTAAAGTTGTGAAATACTAAGGGCTCAACTTCTTTTTGATCTCCGACTTCCTCAGAAAAGCCCCCTCTGGGGCAGCAAAGCAGAACTAGAACAGGCAGAGCTGTGCCTTGTCCCTCCATCCCCCACTTCTTTCCTCCCTGCAGTTTTGGTAACCGTGATGGGAAAGGGAATCAGAGGAGAAGATAGTCTAACATCTCTTTTCTATTCCTTACTCACAAGTGCTAGGGACAAAGCTGTTACACTGTCTGGACAGGGTCAGCTACTCATTGCAAGATTTCAGCACTGAATCGTAATGGAGTGAATTTTACTCCGCTTGTAAGTATTGAAGGAGGTACATCTAATTTCACATTGGGGTAACAGAATTGGAAAACAAGATTTTAGATTTGCAAAAATATCAGACTGTTTTGGAAAGGAAAAGCAGGTCACATCAGGTCAGGTCACTCCAAATAAGTGCTCGGAAGACTGGGTCAGTCAAGAAAATTGGTGTTGATATTATAAAATATGGTAACTTCAGAGCAACTTGGGTCTGAAAGCACTAAGCTTTGTACTGCTAAGTGTCAGAAGAGAAACATCCAGTTAATTTTCACGGTCCAGAATGAATACAGGCACTATTTTACTGAACCGATGTGCTAATGAATATTATCTGCCTCTTTTGAACTCGATCTGGAGCTTTGCCAGTAAATTTGCAAAATTTCTGCACAACCTCAAGACCCTGCCACTGAATGCAGATCAGTGTTATAGCACAGCAAGAGGAGGAATGTTGGCTACAGGACAAAAACACTGCAATGAAAGTGTGTGAGGACTTCCACAATCAATGTGCTCTCCAGGACTGTAACAATTCCTGAAGAAACCACCTGCAATGCTGAGTCTGGACCGCAGTAATGTGCGTCTTTCTTTTCAACAGTGATAAATTCAGCTCCAGCCTGAGCCTAAAGGGAAGGATGGTACTGCCTTGTGACCCCATGGCCACATTACCTGCCTTGAAACAACTGGTGTTGATGGAGGAGCAACAACCCCCTTCTCCTTTCACCACCCTTTGCCCCATCTCACCCCCTGCCGCTGGTAAATCCACATCAGTAAATTCACACCTGCTTGAAGATTCCTAGGCAAATAATACACATGCCCAGCCACGTTGAAAAGATCCTATAGAAATGGAAACACATGCTCATTAATAAAACCCTGAACACTAGGTAATTAAAGTCTTGTTAACCCCATGACTTCTGAAACCCACTCCTGGAATTGCCATTGTTGACACGGCTCCCAACCCTGCACAGAGGGGACCACTCAGACAGTCGGTCCTACCTCCAGCAGATGCTCTCATTATTTAGGCAGCAAGATCCTTAGGGAACCTGAGCTCTACTCCTGCAGGAGCAATCTGTGTAGTAAATTTGAGTGAAACTCAGATGACAATTGGGATGAATACTGTTTGCCTTGCAGTAGCATTAGCCTCCGTGGTGGTATTGTTAGTGCAGGGGGATTTCTCTTTGCCATTCGACCAATATAAGGTTGCTTTGTTCTAGGTGTTGTTTGAGCAATTCTCAAGTGGATGGTCCTGGACTGAAGAACTTTTTGTTTTGTGATTAGCTCAGAAACAAAACCTGAATGTAACAAGGTGGTGGTGGAGGACAACAGTGATGTAATTATCAAGAACAAGAAAATTGGTGGTTATCACAGGCCAGGTATTGCAAGGTAGTGAAGGGTTTTGAGGGTAAAGACAGGTCACCAGTGATTGATAGATAGGAGGGAAAGGGAGGATTGCCGCTGAGAAAAATGTGGTTAAAACAGGAATGTGGCTCATGGCTGTATTTACGTGCATATAGGTGGAGCAAAAGGTTCCTGAAAGAAGGACCACCCTACCACATTGTTCATTTGATTTTTTTCTCTTAGATAGAAGTTACTTGTTCATCTGAAAGAGGAAAATGTCACCCTCAAGAGACTGGGGAAAAGCTTATTTTTTCGTTTAAGGAAAGCAATTTGGAAGATTCAGGAATTGGTTCCAAACACAGTTGATGCAATTTCTTTTTCTGCTTTACTTAACATACTTTTATTGATTAGAATATATTATTAACAGAAGTAATTGAAGGGGCAAGGAGATAGAACTGTCTGCTACAATTTAATTTTCTGTCAAAATCTATATACCTGCTGCACTCTCAGTTTCAATATTTCAGTGTATTGCCACTGGCAGACTACTCACTGAGAAGATTCTGCTTTATCGGCAGCGAAATGCTCTTGTGACTTGTCCTGTCACAGCTGTGGAGACAAAAATACATAGACTTTAGTTTAACACAAGGCTTAGCTGCAGTTTCAGTGGGGATACTGGGACAAAGTAAATGCAATGTAAGAGCAAGTTAAACCAAGAAGTGCTTTCTGTGGGCCTGATCCTACAACCATTCACCTATGAGTAACCTTGAAAGAGATTTTGCCTGTATGAATGACGATTTGGCATGTCAGTCAGTGAAAGCTGTGGGGTTGGATTCTCTGTTCCCTGTGCTGAAAAAGACAACAAAACGGTTCCTTTTTTAACTGTTTTTTTTTTACTGTATAAAATGGTTGATGCACTGCTGTTGCAAATTTAATATCACAAAAATTAGGAATTGCATAATTAGGACTGCAATGCAAGCATCAGTGCAACTCTGATTTATGTATTGTGCAACATATTAAAACATCCAATCCAGCTTCCCCAAAAGTTCCACAGTGTTTCACGGTCTCACCCTGTACCCTGGGTGTTGCTCAGACCAGTGTATGTTAGCCCAGATCCCGAGTCCCACTGCAGGCTCTCTGTGATGACAGTAACGCAAAGCAGGACAATACAGTGGGAATGAGGGAAGGAGAGGAACGGAGCTAGCACCTGTATTTTCAGTTGTGGAGCTAACATCTGCGTTTTCAGCTTCAGAGTGGTAGACGTCCTGGCAGAGCCTGTCCCTGGGTGGACATAGAGCTCAGAGTCAACTCTGCTTTGGTCAGGAGCCATCGACAGCGAGAGCTGATGCCCCACAGAGCAGCAACTCCGACAGCCAAACCACCGCTAATGGAGGGAAGTTCTGTCTCAGTCCAGGCATGGGCCAGTTTAAAGTGGCTGATGTACCGTGGTCTGGAAGCACTTAGTAGAGGAAATCGTCCATTTTTTACCCCTGAGAGGCTTTTGTCCACTACAGAGATCTAGGCATTATTTCTTTCAACTTGCCTGTTGTCATTAAAACCAATATCTTGTGGTTGTTTGCTATAAACCATACGGAATGTGCCTCATTTAGCCCGAGACCTTCAGAAAGGTGGGATGGGAGGGAGCTATGCTCTGAGACTCTTTCAAGGTTTACAGTACAGCTGTGTCTGCAATGATTAGCTTTCCCATTTTCAGGACTTGACAGCCTCTGCTGGTTCAGAGAAGTTATTTCATGCTTACCTGTCTTTTCCTAGGAAAAGTGTAAGGAGTCCCCTCTTTGCCTTGCCAGGGAACCAGAAGGCCTGCTGACCACAGAGGGGCCCCTCCTGGCTACAGGATTTGGTTTGCACTGATCTTTCCCTCCAGATGAAAGGCCGGGTTTTTTGTTTGTTTGTTCGTCAAGGCAGAAAGCTTTCCTGAGCTCCCAGAAGTGTGAGAGGTCTTGGGTGCTATAGTCTGCCATGGCAGCTCCTGAGTGCACAAAGAGTGTTCCAGAAAAGCAAAAAAAAAAAGGGTTAAAAACTCTGCAGCATCTTACAAATGTGATATATGCTTTAGTGGCTGAGTTATTGCTTGCTTCTCTTGTTTTCCTGATGCCTTGTAAGATCTTTACTGGCTGACTCTAAGCAGTGTAGGAAGAGTAGCCTATCTATAATGGCAATAAAATGTAAATTGCCCTTATGTATGTATATTGTGATAGAGACGAGACATGCTGAAGGGGCCTGACTGTTCTCAGTGCCACTGGCCCCTGTGCCACTGCCCCTTCAGCACATATGGCCTACACTGGGGCGCATGGCTCAGCCCCCGTGCCACGTCTTCTTCCTTTTCCTTAATGCTCAGAGGCAGCTTCTCGCTTTTACGATTTATTCCTTGCTGAAAGGCAAATAAGTGCATGGGTTCTCAGTTCAGCTTTTTAATATCACTTAAATCTCTGTGGGTGCAGGACAGATATTCCCCTCCAATAAGGGAAGGGATTAAGAAACTCAGATTTGGCAGAGTAATGGAAAGAGATTAAGGAATTCAAATAATTGGTACAGGGGTGACAGCTCAGTTCTCATAGCACATGAAAGTGCTTTAGAAAGAATTTGAGAGGTCAAAATATAAAATTACTTTCCACCATGCTGCTAGTTTTCCCTGGCTGCTGTAGAAAAGCACACCAGAGAACCATTTTCCCCTTCTACTTCAAGCAATATTGTTTCTCTCATTACAAAACCACCACATAAAATTTTGTGGTATGCCATGTCTGATTCTACTCTCTCTGGCACTTCTGAGAAGAAATCACGAACTACAAGTGCAATAACTTTTCAAAGTTACACTGTCGTGGAATGCGATGAGTGAGAAGAAAGGTAGAGTCGATGTGTTGAAACCTATTTTGGAATAGAAAATGTTAAACTTTATTTGGTCAGGCATTCAGAAACAAGTATCCTTCCTTTTTAACACAATACTGCTGCAAAGAATGATTTTGAATTGATTTTACATTATTATACTGCAGTAATCTTCCAAAATCCATGCTAAATCAAATGCTTTCACTGTACAACCTCTCATGGTCCCTTGTAGCTCCATTTTCTATGGTTCTCCAACTGCAGTAATTTCCCCATCCTTCTCCAGAGAGATTTCCTTCGCTATTTCCATACCATTGTTTATAATTACTTCAAAGTGCAGTAAAATAAAATAAGCATGGAACGCTGTGCAAAGATCAAAGAAGACCTTCTTAACAGCTGTTTTGTATGCAGTTAAATCTTACAAAAAATACAATTCCAGAAAGTCAATGTTATAGAAAACGTGTCTCCGCTGCAAGCCAGTACTCACAAAGCCTGGTGCTTGGTCGGTGTGAAGGTTAAGGGAAATGTGTTGGAGCCCAGAGGCAGTCACACGCCGAGGACAGACACGCAATGCTGAATGTGTCTCTTCTTTCGCATCACCACCACTCCTCCAGCAAGTGAGGTGGAGTTACACTGACACACACCAGTCTAAGAGAGCGCAGGAACTGTCCCCCCGTCTTGTTACAAGCTGATGTGAAGAGCTGCGTAGAGGAAACCATTTGCAGTGCACAATAACACGATTTTATTGGTCCAATAAAGCACAGGAAACATAGTAAATATTTTCAACTGCCACCTACTGGCACTTTATCTACTATTTACATAAATACAGCTATTTTTCATTTCGTAGAGCAGATGAAGGGCTCTAGAAATTGGATGTCTCCTCAGCTGTTTGGCCAACAGTTGAGCAGACTTCAAAGCTAGACATTACAGCATTTTGTGCACAGCACAGATATTGCACTTTTCTTCTGAGCAGTCCAGAGACATGCAAACATGAACTAAAATCTTTGTAAATCCATGTGAAGCAGACGCAATCAGTGGAAGAGCATTCTCATGGCAAGCAGGAGCCACCAAGGACAGTAGTTACCAATTCTTGGTTCCACTGCAGACCTCATGATACATTTCTTGTGAACTCTCCAGCTCCTGGAGCCAAGAGATTGCGTAAGAATATGAATTCTATTCAGGAATAAAATGGCATATGTGTGTGGTTCTGGAAGACAGTGGTGGTAACCTGAAAAACAGGACTCCCACCAGCCTAGAAAGCAAAGAAACAAGAGGTGCCTACAGTCACTTTTTTTTTAAATCTCAGAGGCAGGTGAAGGGAAGAGGTGGTTAATTAATTTGCATACTGGGGCTTGGCAGCACTGCAAGAATTGAACGATGAGGCCAGCATCTCTCAGCAGCTCTGTGATGCAGCTGGCAGGAAATCCCAGGCTTTCTCACTCCCGAAGTCCTGCCTGCAAATTGCTTCACTGATCAGTACATCTGATTTTTACTAATGATACATACTGAATATGGGACTGGAGCCTCAGGTTTGGTTTGGTATGTTTTTCTTGTTTTGGTATTAATGCTACTGTCACTTAATGTGAAATCCCTATATATGGCTATTTTCCTTGCAGGCCTGAAATGCCTAGTATGTTGCAAGAAAGGATTTTGTAGACTTTGAGAGAAAACAAATTGAGTTTAATGACATCAGAAAGTGATTCAATGTAGCCATGAGTTTTTAGGACAAATTATTAGCCTTCTGCAATATTAGCCTTCTCCAATCAAGATTTATATTGCCTGCAAAGCTCACTAATGATATCGAGGCTAGGGTCCTATGAACTGATTTAAAAGAAATTATAAATCTAAATGAGCACATTTGAGCATGAACCCTGCCATTTTCTCCAGACCAAAACAAGATTTATTATGAGAGTTATGAAACTTTGGACCCTATTATATATTAAAGAATCCTATTTATGACCACATAGTTAGGTCTGATTTAATGTGCTTATCCTAAACACTGCTTTTGCAAGATTTATGTCTCAGTCATTTTACAACTTTCAGGGATGAAACTTGCCATTCATAACCACAGCACAGAAAAACAATTTCTTCTGATTTTTTTTTTTTTTAAATACAATCAATCTCACTTCAGAACTAGAGAGGTGAAAAAACATTATTTTTTTAGGAAACCCTCACACCTACTGAAAGAGGTTGTGACCATGCTCAGCTTTAAAAATTACTTAATTTTGAAAGCTATGATTTTACATCCTCACTCCCTGAGGTATTTGAGCTCATTATTTACAGTAGTGTTTTTCAAATGTAAATGTCTAAGAATTATTTCCTGTGAAAGGCCATTGTTGCATGCCTACAACAAAAATAATAACATTTATAAAGTTATTTTCTTGCTGGCAGAAAAAGTATCTAAATTGAATAAAAATAATTTCAAACTTTGCCATTGAAATTTTGAACACAGTGTTGCTTAAGATCAAGGAAAAAAAGGGAATGATTCCCATGCCCTACTGTCAAGGACTACCAGGTATCAAATCTTTAAAGAATTAACTGGGAGATTGTTCTTGATATCTGAGTCACATATGCCCCGGAAAAAACATAATTACTTGTCTCTATAGATGGAATAGATAGTTGGGATGTGATAGTCCTCGATTATAGCTGATTCAAGTCATTCACTGCTGTCTTGAATTCAATTGCAAATGTGGACTTCATACATTCGCCTGGAACACCATGGTAGTTGGGTTTTAACCAGCCCATGACTTCAGATGACAGATTTCTGAGGACAGTAGCCCATAGGTTTTGTTTAGTGTTTACTGCAAGTAAACATTTGGCTAAAAGAACTGTCTCAGCCTTGTGGATTTGTGTCCTCCCTATAGCATACTTTGACTCTTTTAAGCTTATGTATTCTCCCATTGTGGTACTACATGTATTCTCCCATGGTTTTCTTTAGAGAGAAAATCCTCTCGCAATCGGGGCAGCTGGATTTTGTAGAGTGGAAATCTGGAGTTCATCAGTGCCTCAGCGGATTCACAGACCAACACCTCAAAGGCAACGACCACTGAACATGCTTGGGCTAGATTGATTTCCATCACGTGAAGATCTCACCTCAGGTACTTTTATGATATTTCTGTTCCCTTATTGTGGGATCCTGGCCACACTAACACCTGGCATGGCTCTAAGGATGGTTCTACCAGACCTGAGAAGTTCGCCTGCCATGTAAAATCAATGGGCACGTTCACAGAATTTCTAGTTGAAGCTAAATATTTAAGGTCCAAGAAAAATCTGAAATTGGGGTACAGAAGGGTTCATTGTTCTGTTTTGGAAAAAACAGGAACAAATTCCTAAAAGTTACCAGGAATTCTGCAGATTATTGTTCTGAGATATTGAGAAGGTTTGGTTTAGGATTTTTTTAAACTAAAAGAGTACCCAGCTCTTACATTCAGGGGCTTAAGCTCAGTCACAGCTCCTATGGCTTGCAGACTCCCACTCACTTAATGCTTGAAAGCATGAAATGGAGTTCTCAGTGTTTCCAGGTGAAAGAAAGCTGGTAGCACTAGGAAACAACATTTGCTGTGTGGATGACCTGACATGCAAAGTGAGGTGTGTTTGAGTGCTAATGGCCGTGTGTCTGGTAACTACCTGTTTATCAAATGTAATCTTCTAATTTAGGGAATTTATCCATTGTAGAAAATGCTGATTTTGAGCCCACAGTTGCAAATAACCCCACCTTCTGTATTACTAAACTAGGGCACACTAGAAATTAAATGTTTTAGGGGTTTTAGGGTGGTGGTGGAAATAGGTTAGAATTGTGGCTGTTAAATGTATGTCAGAATCCCACAGCACTATGAACCAGATCCTACACCGAACTGTCACGCATGTGCTGAAGGCAGTATAATTGGCATGGTAAAGGTTTCCATTAACTGTGACTATACTCTTGTATGTCTTCTGTTTGCTTATACTTTTCTTTTGGTTGTTTTATTATGCAATTTTATGTTTTATTATGCAATAAGCAGGTGATAATAATAATAATAATAACAACAACA
>VUYV01000529.1:11550-34715 GCA_008711295.1 Anarhynchus alexandrinus
CACAGGATGCCATTGGCCTTCTTGGCCACCAGGGCACATTGCTGGCTCATGGCCATCCTGTTGTCCCCCAGGACTCCCAGGTCCCTTTCCCCAGAGCTGCTCTCCAGCAGGTCAGCCCCCAACCTGTACTGATGCATGGGGTTATTCCTCCCCAGACGCAGTACCCTACACGTGCCCTTGTTGAACTTCATGAGGTTCCTCTCCGCCCTGCCACCTCCCGGGAAGATGGTGGGGCAGGCGCGAGGAGGTGGCCGCTCTAGGGAAAGGCGCCCTGCCTCAAGCACATAGGGACACCCCCGAAGAGTCCTGAACACCCCAAAAAAGCCCTCAGAAGAGGGGCAGGAGGTGCTGTGCCATTCCCGGCCGCTTGCTGCCTGCGTGACGGGGAGGCGCTGAGTAACACGGGGGCGTCTGCCACGCAACGCTCCCGCTTCTTCAGGTTCCAGCGCAGCCTCGAACGCCAAAACGGGGATGGCGTTGAGACCGAGCCGCTCCAAAGCAAACCCACCTGAATTTAGGTCCTCACGCGCTCCATTCATCCCAGTAACAGGTTTCCCCTCGCCTTGTGCTTCCCTGTCCCCACTGGTCCCACCGCTGGGACCTTCGGGGCGGTGGGGGACAGGAGCCCTCTCTGCGCAGCCTCGCAGGGGCTTTCTCCCTGCTCACAGCTTTTTTTTCCCCCCCATATTTTTCCCCGGAGTTCGCTCCCCCCATCCGGCAAAGCTCCGGCTCGCCGGGACTGCCGGTGACGAGGAGGGACGAGCGCCGGCAAGGAGGGATCCCGCTGGAGGCAGATGGCGAACTGCTCTCCTCCTGCAGCTGAGCCGGGCGGTAATTAAAGCTGTTTGTTCAGGGGAGGATTGATTTCTCAGGAAATTAAAAGAAATGGTAATTTTTAATGAAAGCCAACTAGGATGCTGCGAGTTCCCGTTCGCTTTCCGCTGGTGTCCCCGGGAAGGGGTTGGGAAATCGGTTGCTGGCACCTACACCGGAGCGGTCCCCGCCTGTCCCCCTGCCCGGCAGCGGGCGGGACGAGCCCGGCGCCGGCTCACCTTGCACTTGGGTCTGGTAGACGAGGAGGTATTCGGGGGTGCCACAGCTCTCGAACTCCTCGCCGGCGCATTTCTGGGCGCAGAGCTGCTCGTCCTCGCGCTCGTGCAGGGTGAAGAGCGTGGTGGGGAAACCGCAGCGGCAGACGGTCCCGGCCAGGGCCGACAGCGGGTACTCCTGCGGGGATGGGCAGAGGGAGGGCAGTCGGTGGCCCTGGCCCCCACAGCAGACAATTCCACTGCCCCCTGCGCCCACCCTCGCCACCCCGGCCCTGCGGCGCAGCGCAGGGGGGTTTGCAGCATCCTTCGAGCTGGCTGCTGCATCCTTCGAGCTGGTTGCAGCATCCTTCAAGTTGGCTGCTGCATCCTTCGAGCTGGCTGCAGCATCCCTTGAGCTGGTTGCTGCATCCTTCAAGCTGCTTGCAGCATCCCTCGAGCTGGTTGCTGCATCCCTCAAGCTGGTTGCAGCATCCTTCAAGTTGGCTGCTGCATCCTTCGAGCTGGCTGCAGCATCCCTTGAGCTGGTTGCAGCATCCTTCAAGTTGGCTGCTGCATCCTTCGAGCTGGCTGCAGCATCCCTTGAGCTGGTTGCAGCATCCTTCAAGTTGGCTGCTGCATCCTTCGAGCTGGCTGCAGCATCCCTTGAGCTGGTTGCAGCATCCTTCAAGTTGGCTGCTGCATCCTTCGAGCTGGCTGCAGCATCCCTTGAGCTGGTTGCAGCATCCTTCAAGTTGGCTGCTGCATCCTTCGAGCTGGCTGCAGCATCCCTTGAGCTGGTTGCAGCATCCTTCAAGTTGGCTGCTGCATCCTTCGAGCTGGTTGCAGCATCCTTCAGGCTGGTTGCAGCATCCTTCGAGCTGGTTGCAGCATCCTTTCAGCCAGCTGCTGCATCCTTCCAGCCATTTACACAAGCAGCTCATTGCAGCCACCTAAAAACACCCGAGCCCCAACTTTCCCCTGGCACGGCCGAGCTGTCTGCCGGCACAGAAATGCACCGGGCACCGGTGCTCCCGGCAGAGCCGTGGCATGTCACCTCTGAGCGTGCCACCCGCACCGAGGTTGCTCAAAGCCACCGGACGGCCCCACGGCAGCCTCACCGGCGTTTCCAAGCCCGGAGTTACGAGGTCCCCGCGACGGCTGACAGACGATTGACCGCCGGGCTGCGCCAGCGCCGGGTTAATCGAGGGGCTCCGGTTATTTCCACCTCCCGGCCCCGAGCTCTCCCAGTGGAGCCGGCGACGGAGCAGCCGCTCGTATTTAACTGGGGGGGGATGGTTTATTCCCCGCCACCCTCTGCCAGGGAGGCCACAAGGGGAGGACACGACTGTCCCCCACCTGCAGCTCTTTCTCTTCCTCCGCGTGATCATTTACCTAATTTTAATTAATAAATACTCCAGCAATGCCCGCTGCCAGCCTTTCCCCGCCTCCTTATAGGCATCGCGCCCCAGGAGCATCCCTGCACCAGGGTGGGACCCCGCGATGCTCCTGCCCAAATTCCCCACCACCACCACCAGTGGCTGCTGCCTTCTTGGGGGGGGGCAACGGGGCAGGGAGCAGGCAGGGCAGGCAGCGGGGGCTGCCCCTGCGGGGACCCGCCATCCAGTCCCTCCCCGCGGCACAGACACCGACAATCAATTTGATCCTTTGCAATTTGGATACGTATAACTACGACACTAAATCCCATTAAAATTTACCCAGCGTGACCCTTTCTGATGATGATTAAGCCGTTGAGCTGCACCCCACCCCCCACCCCTCCCCGGTCCCCCGGTACCTTCTCGGTGCAGAAGTCCACGCATTTGTCCACCGACATGTTGAGCATGAGCTGGCTGACGGGCAGGGCGATGGAGACGTTGTCCGGCCGGCGGAAGCACCCCCGAAATATCGCGCTGCCGTCTGCGAGGGAGAGAGGCTGAGAGCGACGCCGGCCCCGCCGCGAGGAGCAGGGGCTGCACCCCAAAAAAAACCCGATGTCGCTGCCACCCCGCGCGCCCCCAACCTCGGGAGCCTCTGCGTGCCCCGGTGTCCCCAGCGCCGACCCCCAGCGCTCCTCTCCAGCCGCCCATCGGCACTGCGGCCGCTTTTCTCCGGCTCTGCGCTCTCCTCACCCTCCGACCACGAAGCCACGTTTGCTCGCGAGCTCGCCCGGCCGCTTACGGTGCAAAACGAGAGCCAAAGCAGGTTTAATTTTTTTCCTCCCTATTTTTATCAGCTCAGTGATCCCAGCGTGCGGAAGGGATGGAGCCGGTGAGGAGAGCAGCGCTGGGGGTGGTCCCCTTCCTCGACATTGGTGCCCCAAGGGGTCCCATCCTCGTGCACCGCTACATGTCCCCGGGCACCCTTGGCCCCTCTCCGGGGCTGCTTCTCCACCGGGTGACTCATGGTGGGAGCTCTGAACGCCACCACCCTCTTTCCCATTGCCTGGGGACAAGGAAAGAAAAGCAACAAATGTGGGTAATTATAGTGCTGCCTAATTGGGAGCGTCCTTGGCTCCTTCTGGAGCTCCCGCGAGTCCTTCATCCCGCAGCCAGCTCTGCCGGCAGCACACGTGGAACACGACGACCATCCTGTGGCCACCGGGGAAGAGGTCTTCATCTAAAGTCTCCCAAAATACTCAGATACTGTGTTCAGTTTGGGCCCCCTCAATACATGAAGGACATTGAGGTGCTGGAGCGCGTCCAGAGGAGGGCAACGGAGCTGGTGAGGGGTCTGGAGGACAAGTCCTATGTGGAGCGGTTGAGGGACCTGGGGGTGTTCAGCCTGGAGAAGAGGAGGCTGAGGGGAGACCTTCTCGCTCTCTACAGCTCCCTGAAAAGAGGGGGTTGTTGACCTCTTCTCCCACGTAACAAGCGATAGGACAAGAGGAAACGGCCTCAAGTTGCACCAGGGGAGGTTTAGGATGGATATTAGGAAAAATTTCTTCACTGAAATGGTTGTCATGCACTGGAACAGGCTTCCCAGGGTTGCAGTGGAGTCACCATCCCTGGAGGGATTTAACAGACGGGCAGACGTGGTGCTGAGGGACATGGGTTAGTGGTGGACTGGGCAGTGCAGGGTTAATGGTTGGACTCAATGATCTTCAAGGTCTTTTCCAATCTAAACAATTCTACAATGCCCTGAATTCCTGGTGGGGTCCTTGGGGTTCCCCACCCGGCCCCGGCCGGTGGCCATCCCTGCTGGGGGATCCCTGTGGTTCACAGGAGCAGAACTATCCCATCCATAGACCCGAACTGCTTTCAGAGCGCCTCTGCCGAGCCGTGACTCAGCTTACGCAGCACGGGGACACCAGCGCTCGCCTGCGCGAGCACCACGACGGGTTCCCGAACTGGGAACCGCCTCGATGCTGCCAACTTACATCTCCTGGCGGACTCCTGGGCCAGCTCCAGGCGGTAGATGGAGAGGCGGTTGACCCCGCCGCAGGTGTTGCTCCTCTCCCCCTTGCACGCCATGTTGCACTCGGACTCGCTGGCGTTGGACGCCTGGATCTTGTGTCCGCAGTAACACTCGGCCCCGAACTCCAGCCCCGCGTAGAGGTAGCCCCTGGGGAGAGGGAGACGGGGGGCTCAGCACATCCCCGGGCATCCCCCCACCTCCGTGGGCTTTTACAGGAGCATCCACACTGCAGCCAGCTCACGGCCAGCGCGGGAAGCAGCACTGCATCCCAAGGGTGCGTTGTTGGAATGAATGATCATTGTAGGCCACTTCCAACTGAAAATATTCTATTCTATTCTATTCTATTCTATTCTATTCTATTCTATTCTATTCTACTCTGTTCTGTTCTATCTTACTCTGTTCTGTTCTGTTCTATTCTATCCTACTCTATTCTGTTCTGTTCTGTTCTATTCTATTCTATTC
This sequence comes from Anarhynchus alexandrinus, assembly GCA_008711295.1. NCBI lineage: Eukaryota > Metazoa > Chordata > Aves > Charadriiformes > Charadriidae > Anarhynchus > Anarhynchus alexandrinus. The sequence goes on from VUYV01000529.1 coordinate 16,452, forward strand.
TGTTCTATTCTATTGTACTCTGTTCTGTTCTATTCTGTTCTGTTCTCTATTCTATTCTGTTGTTCTATTCTATTCTATTGTACTCTGTTCTATTCTATTCTGTTCTCTATTCTATTCTGTTCTGTTCTACTCTATTCTTTTCTTTTCTGTTCTATTCTTTTCTTTTCTGTTCTATTCTATTCTATTCTATTCTATTCTATTCTACTCTGTTCTGTTCTACTCTGTTCTGTTCTATTCTATTCTATTCTATTCTATTCTATTCTATTCTATTCTATTCTATTCTCTGCTCTATTCTATTCTATTCTACTCTACTCTGTTCTATTCTATTTTATTCTATTCTATTCTACTCTACTCTACTCTATTCTATTCTATCCTACTGTACCCTATTAAAGAAAACGGCTCCACAGACCACAGAGATCACAAAGCAGGAGACAGCAACATTTCTCACAGGCAGGGAGGGTGTATCAGGTGTTGGCAGACAGGAATAAGTGATGGGGACTTTGCTCGGCTTCACAGCACGGAGCTGCGCTGCTCGGGACGGGTTGGATTTGAAAGGGGGAGGATTGCAGCGCAGGTGGGCGCTCGCCAAGTGCCAGTGGAGCTGGAAACCCACTGGAGAGCACCGGCAAGTCCCGCTGCAGGGCTGCCGGCACCGCAGGGGGGCTCCGGCGTGGATCAGCCCTGCGTCGGCACTGCTGAAGATGCGCCACAGCAGCCGGCTCGGCTCACGGCACGCATCCATCACGGCAAGCATCCTGCTCAGGAGGATGAGCCCTATGGTGGGGACCCCCGGCGATCAGTGATGGTCCTTTACAGCATCATCCCCAGGCGCTGCGGGATGGTGCGCTGCTGGGCTTCAGCTCCGGGGGATTTTGGAGGCAGCAAACTGCCTGCAACGTGCCCCACCGGCACAGACGGTGTTGAAGCTGCCCAGAGAAGTTCTGGAAGCTCCATCCCTGGAGGTGTTCAAGGCCAGGTTGGACGGGGCTTGGAGCAACCTGGGCTGGTGGGAGGTGTCCCTGCCCAGGGCAGGGGGGTGGCACTGGATGGTCTTCAAGGTCCCTTCCAACACAAACCATTCTATGTTTGGGGCACATCCTTCATGTAACGCTGGGGAAAGGAGAAAACTTCTGCAGCCAGCACTGAGTGTGTCTCTCCAGCTGCTCACGGATGCACTTTGGCAGCTGGGAAGGTCTAAGGAGGGTGTTTTGGTGGGGGACAGCGTTTTGGTGGGGCCATCCCTGGGTGGATAGAAGTGCCCGAGGCTCCCCCAGCACCCAACTGGAACCCTCACACCCCCCTGGATGGAGGATGGAGCCCATCACTCCTCCCGACCTTTTCCCAGGGGAGGAAACTGGGATCCTGGAAAACACCAGCGAATTAAAAAAAATAATAAAATATGTATCAAAATGACATCAATCAAAAGAAAAAAGGCAGCGGGCGGGAGGAAGGGGAGGGGAGCAGCCGGGGCAGGGAACGGTGACAGCGCAGAACCGCTGACGGTGCGCGGGAATTGATGAAGACGCGGTGCCCGTTGCCCGCCCTACCGTTCGGCGCAGTTGTCCTGGCAACGGAAGACTGTCATCTTCTTGTAGTCAAAGAAGGACACGCCGCGCAGCGTTCGCCGGCGAGTGTTGTCCACGTAGCAGCCGATGTATCTTGCTGGGAGGGGGAGGGCAGAGGAGAGGGGGGTAAGAACCAGCCGGGGCTGAGCCCATCGATTCCCACCCCCCTCTTTTGATTTTTCCCCAAAATAGGGATGTTCAGCGATGCGCCCCGTTCGTTTGCTTTAGAAACACGTGCTCTGGGTAGGAGGTGCAGGGAAAGGTAGGTAAAGCCCAGAAAACACCACGGATGGGAAGGATGCTGTGGCTCCGCACCCAGGCGTCTCCTCTCCGTCCTCTGCCTTCCCACCGGCCTCAAAACCGAGCGAAGCGGCTCCAAAAAGAGAGGAGTTACGTGGTAAAATAACCCACCCCCTTCGCTTCGCCCCGCCAGGAGCGATGGGGTGGGCAGAGTGGAGAAATACACTTTAAAACAAATTTTCTTCGGCCAGCGGCTGGTTTTCCCCAGGCCCAGAGATGGAGGCAGGGGGTATTTGCCGAGCACTAACACTTGGCCGAGTAAAGGCTGACGCCTGCGCCGAGAGCAAATGAAGATGTGGTAGAGAGGGAATAGAGCTGAATAAATAGTTCTGGTGAAATCATTTATTTGCCAAGTGTAGCCTTCCCCAATAATCCGAAAACAAACAGCCATCTCCTTGCCTGCGTGCCCGTTGCAATGCTCCGCGTTGGCTGTGGGCTCTCGGTAGGGGCGGGCGCTCTATCCCCACTCGGTCTTCTCGTTAGGCACCCTCATTAGTGCCCTCATTAGTGCCTCACTCCTGTTGCCACCTGAGCATTTGCTGCGAGGAAGGTGTATTGCCGCCGATAGAGGGATGCGGCGCCGGCGCAGGGATGCTCAGCATCCTCGCTGCCCGAGAAGGAGGGGGCTTTCAGGAGCCGGTGGGATTAGCCAGCCGGTAATCAGCTAACGAGGTGTCCGTGAACACGTCCTGGCAGAGGATGTGGGGGACAGCCACGCGGCGCAGGTGGCCCAGGGAAAGGGGAGGGCGGCCCTGGGGACCAGTGGCCAGGTCTCACCAGCCTGGGGGCAATGGCAGAGCCGGTTTGGGATCCAAACCCGCACTGGCCAACCTCGCTCCCCCTTTCAGGTACGCATCCCAAATGAACGCAACGGCAATCTTTCGCTTGTCGTTATCCTGAAATATCTGCTCCGCTCAGGGCATCTTCTGCAGGACGCTGCCACGGGGCATTCCCGTCCTGGAGAAATCCCGGAGCCCACACGGTGGCCGCTGGCTTTGAGCCGCTGCTGCAGAGTCCCACCCCGGGGACACAAAAGGAGCGGCTCCTGTCCCTTCGGGGCCGTTGGATCCCCAGCCAAGGAGTTGTTTCTCACAGCACCAACCCCCCCTCCAGCTGTGCCCCCCGGGGCTCTGGCCCCAGCAGCCCAGTCAGGGGCTTTGGGAGAGCACCGGGATGGTCGGCAGCGCAGGAGCGGGCAGGAGCGGAGGGGAGTGAAGAGTGAAGCCATGGCTCTAGGCAAGCAAGGTGCATCTTCCCATACATCACTACCATCTTGCGTCTCTCCTTCCACCTCTGTGTCTCCATCACACACCAAATCGTAGACTCATAGAATCACAGAATGGTTTAGGTTGGAAGGGACCTTGAAGATCATCAAGTTCCAACCCCCCTGCCATAGGCAGGGACACCTCCCACCAGACCAGGTTGCCCAAAGCCACCTCCAGCCTGGCCTTGAACACCTCCAGGGATGGGGCCTCAACAACCTCTCTGGGCAACCTGTGCCAGTGCCTCACCACCCTCACAGTGAAAAACTTCTTCCTAATGTTCAATCTAAACCTGCCCTCTTCCAGTTTGAAGCCATTCCCCCTCGTCCTATCCCTCCATGCCCTTGGAAAATCGTCCCTCTAACAACAGAGCACCCACACATTGCGCCAATCCAACACCAAACCACGACACGGGGTAACACTTCTCCCCTCCTGCTTGCATTCGGCGTCTGTTAGGGGGGGTCCCTGTCACCAACTCCATGTGTACACCCCACCGACGGTGTGCCCCACATATAGACAACCCCCCCTTTCCCCACTGCGCGCCCCAAACCGCCTTCCCCGAGCCAGCCCCGGAGGAAGGTGGAGGAGAAAGCTCGCGAGAAACGCTCCCGTTAACTTTAACCGCCAGAGAGTCATAACTCATCGCTCCCAATTACTCTCGGCGTAACGTGGCATTTCCGCAGCGCCGAGCAGGTTTCGGCAGGTCAGCTCATTTGGGCTGTGACAGATCTAACCGGTGCGGGATTACTCCGAGTCGTTTGCGCGGAGCCGGTGACTGATGTGCATTACCTTCAATCCATTGCTCTTGACATATGCGCGCTGCAACTTATTAGGAAGGCAACCGGCATAATTAGGGAGATACGAGGACGACGAGAGGAGGAGGAGCGAGCAGGGGGAGACGCTGGAAGGCGCGTGGTCGGGTTGGGGACAGCGTGCAGGAGGGTGCGCGGGGGGGGGACCTGCCCCGGCACGCAGCTCTCACGGGGCCAAGAGGCATTTTGGAGCACGTTGGAAACACACGTGTGGACAGACACACAGATCCACCCAGCAACGCTCGTTAAATTCCGCAAATCTCTCCCTTTTCCGGGCTGGTCACTGGGGCTGTCGGCGTTGGAAATTCGTGTTTAGCATCTTAATGTCAAGCTTAACGTAAGGTTTCACAGAATCATGGAATTTTCAGGGTTGGAAGGGACCCCTAGAGATCACCCAGCCCCACTCCCCTGCCAAAGCAGGACTGCCCAGAGCACAGCACTCAGCACTGCATCCAGGCGGGGCTTGAAAACCTCCAGAGAAGGGGACTCCCCCACCCCCCTGGGCAGCCTGTGCCACTGCTCTGCCACCCCAACCCCAAAGGAGTTTTTCCGTATATTTGAACGGAACCTCCTATGTTCCAACTTGTGCCCATTGCCCCTCGTCCTGTCACTGGGAACCACTGAAAAGAGTCTGGCTCCATCCTCCTTCAACCCACCCTTTAGATATTTGTAAGCAGTAATAAGGTCTCCCCTCAGCCTTCTCTTCTCCAGGCTAAAGAGTCCCAGCTCTCTCAGCCTTTCCTCATAAGGGAGATGCTCCAATCCCTCAATCATCTTGGTTGCCCTTCGCTGGACTCTCTCCAGCAGTTCCCTGTCCCTCTTGAACTGGGGAGCCCAGAACTGGACACAGTATTCCAATTGTGGCCTCACCAGTGCCGAGCAGAGGGGGAGAATGACCTCCCTCGACCTACTGGCCACACTCTTCCCCATGCAGCCCAGGATTCCATTGGCCTTTTTGGCGACAAGGGCACACTGCTGGCTCATGGATAATTTACTATCTACCAGGACCCCAGATCCTTCTCCTCAGAACTACTTCCCAGCAGATCCACCCCTAACCTATACTGGTGCCTATATTTGGTCTTCCAGAGAGCACTGCGGCTCTTGGCTGCGGTGTGGCACACGCGCACAAACCGCTTTGGGTCCCCGTCACGCGCAGGCGCGGGGCACAAGCAGGGACCCCCCCAGGGCACTGCGCCCGCGCTCGGGGACAGCAGGTGACCCCCTTTGTGTGGGGACGCGGGTCGCCCCTCTGCGACATCACCCTGACCCCCGGGGTGCGCTCAGGGCTGCTCCCCCGCCCCGATAGCAGTGGCGTTGGGTCGCTAATGACCCCCCCACGCCCCCGGGGAGCATCCCAGCAAATCCCCCGGCCGTGCTCTCCGCAGTGGTGCCATCGGGTCCCTTCTCCTGAGAGCCGGGATCAGCACTGCTGGTCCATCACGGGGGGGGCAACACCTCTGTCCGTCCATCCTCCCTCCCTCCCTCCCTCCGCTTGAGCTCCCGGCACCCACCGCCACCGTTTAAGCAAGTCAAAGGCAGAGCAGAAGCGTTTTCGCAGAGCGATGCTTGAAACAAAGATCTGCCCTTGATGATTTTCCAGCTGGGGGATGCCAGCAGGGGACATGGGTGACAGCAGCTTCGGGAAGGGTGGCCCACGCTCACCACCCCTGGGACAACTGCGCCGCTGTCGGAAGATACAGGGACACCTTCAGCCGCCTGCCTGGGACGGATGGTCCCCGTTTCTCCGTGACATTGCTTGCTCCAGCTGGGAATGGCCGGAGACATCCAGCAAAGGATGGATGTGGCAGGGAGGAAGCGATACCGGGCACTGCCAGGTGGGGGATGGTGCTTGCCCCCTCCCACCCCCCGGCTTCCCCCTCCAAAAATGCCCCCAGATTTGAGGCAGAAGATGCTCCTTCACACAGGGATGCGGGTGAGCAGAAGCCGTTCCCGGGCAGACAGGGCTGTCCTCGACCCGCGCCTTGGCCTGACCCTACGGCTCCATCGGCGTGGCCGGGAGAGGGAGGAGGAGGAGGAAGAGGAGGAGGAGAAGGAGGGATGTGCATCACCCCGGCAAGCCAGAGCCGTGCATCGCACTAGCTAAACCAGAGCCGATTTTAGGAGCAGTATTCCCTCCGGAACGATTTCCCGTGGCAGAGCCTCCACAGCCGCCTCGTTAAGCCGTCCCTTACTCCATTATCCCCGCTGTTAAAATCCGCCCGCTCCTGCCAGACGGCCCGGGGAAGCCGCGGGAGATTTGGCGAGGAGCAGAGGATCCAGGCAGGCGCTCAGCACCCGTCCCCCGAGGCTCCCCCAGCCCCACGGGCACGCCGGGCACGGGGGATTTCTCAAGCTGGAGGATTTCCCCGCGCCATCCTGCTTGGGAGCCGGCGAGATGCTCGTGCGGTGGCACCGCGTCCCCTCCGGTTGCCGGCTCTGCGCTGGCTCCCGTTAACCGCTGCCGAGCCTTCCCACAAGAGATTAAAAAAGGGGAATGACGACGTTCCCAAACCACCTACGAGCAGCTAAAGCCAGCCATGCCCCAGCCCAGCATCCCTTCCCCGTGCCTCGCGGTCCCCGCCGCGGCCCGGCAACGGGGAGGCGGCAGCGCAGGCAGAGGTTAATGGCGGTGGACGCGTTGCATATGGCCGGGGACGGGAGCGGTGCTTGGGGTTTTTACGGTGACTGACAGCTTGGGCTCGCGAACCATCTGCTGAGGATTCGCTGAACGTCAATTCACATTAAGGGAGCGACGCGGCCGCAGGCGCCTCCGAAACGCTCCCGGAGCCCCCTCTGCATGCAGGCACAGTGGGGGAAACCCCCTTTCGTCTCATTTTAGCGCGAGGAAGTCCCTTAAGCACCACAAGCCGTTTTTTCCTCCTGCTTCCAAGCCTGGACCGCGCACCTTGCCCGGAGTGAACGTGAGCACAGACCTGCCGCGGGGCCGGTGGCCAAGAAGGAGCCACTGGTGGCCAAGGAGGGGCCACCGGTAGCCGAGGAGGAGCCCCCAGTGCCTCAGGAGTGGGGCAGGGGGACAAAGCGTGGTTCAGCATGGTGACCTCTATNTGAGGATTCGCTGAACGTCAATTCACATTAAGGGAGCGACGCGGCCGCAGGCGCCTCCGAAACGCTCCCGGAGCCCCTTCTGCACGCAGGCACAGCGGGGGAAACCACCTTTCGTCTCATTTTAGCGTGAGGAAGTCCCTTAAGCACCACAAGCCGTTTTTTCCTCCTGCTTCCAAGCCTGGACCGCGCACCTTACCCGGAGTGAACGTGAGCACAGACCTGCCGCGGGGCCGGTGGCCAAGGAGGAGCCACCGGTGGCCAAGGAGGAGCCCCCAGTGCCCCAGGAGTGGGGCAGGGGGACAAAGCGTGGCTCAGCATGGTGACCTCTATGAAACCCCCCATTTGCCATGGGGTTGGGGGGTTCCTGCTTCTTCCCAAGCCCCACACACCACCCCCCCCGCTCCATCGAGGGTCCGGGGAGCCGCGGGTCCCGGCTCGGGGTGCCCGGGGGATCGCGTGGGGGGTGGGCTCCTGAGCAAGTTGTGTTGAGTTGTGCTCAGTTTTGGGCCCCTCACTACAAGAAGGACATTGAGGTGTTGGAGCGTGTCCAGAGAGGGGCAACGGAGCTGGTGAGGGGTCTGGAGGACATGTCTGATGAGGAGCACCTGAGGGAACTGGGGGTGTTTAGCCTGGAGAAAAGGAGGCTGAGGGGAGACCTTCTCACTCTCTACAACGACCTGAAAGGAGGGGGTAGAGAGGTGGGGGCTGACCTCTTCTCCCTGGTGACAAGTGATAGGATGAGATAAAATGGGTTCGAGTTATGCCAGGGGAGGTTTAGATTGGATATGAGGAAACATTTTTTCACTGAAAGGGTTATCATCCATTAAACCCCTGGTTTTGGTTTTGGCCCCAGCTCTCCTGGAGCCCCTTTAGGCAATAAGGCCTAATAAGATCTCCCCGGAGCCTTCTCTTCTCCAGGCTGAACCCCCCCAACTCTCTCAGCCTCTCCTCATAGGAGAGGTGCTCCAGCCCTCGCATCATCCTCATGGCCTCCTCTGGACACGCTCCAGCAGGTCCATGTCCTTCTGATGTTGGGGACTCCAGAGCTGGAGGCAGTACTCCAGGTGGGGTCTCACGAGAGTGGAGTAGAGGGGCAGAAAATTCAGAGCTCAGAAATTCAGAGCTCAGAAAATTCAGAGCTGAATAACCGCGGGGATGCAGAAGCCCCTGATGGCAGCTCTCAGCCACCCAAATTCAGAGCTGAATAACCACTGGGATGCAGAAGCCCCTGACGGGCAGCTCTCAGCCACCCAAATTCAGAGCTCAATAACCACTNGCTGAATAACCACTGGGATGCAGAAGACCCTGACGGCAGCTCTCAGCCACCCAAATTCAGAGCTCAATAACCCCTGGGACGCAGCAGACCCTGACGGCAGCTCTCAGCCACCCAAATTCAGAGCGAGCGCGCACCGCCGCCTGCATACGAGCTGCCTTCAGGATAAATAGATGACATTTTAAAAATCAATGAGAGCGACTACGGTCGCTTATCCTTGTTCGTTAATAACGGTCCCACGCGACAACACGGCGTGCCCCCCCAGGCAGCGGCCGGGAGGGGATCTCCTGGCTCGAAAAGGCGAACCCCGGCGCTGCCCGCGCTCCCGCGCCGGCACGGCAACGGCAGCCCCCCCCCCCCGCCGGGACACCCCGGCCACACGGACAACCCACCACCGGTCTGGTTTTGGCGTTCATGGGGGCCAATAGGATTAAAACGGAATTCAGCGCGTGGCACAGGCAAAGGATGGGGTGAAGATGGGGTGAAGGTGGGGTGAAGGTGGGGTGCAGCCTCTCCCCCCGGCTGGCACCCCCAAAAAGCGCGAGGTGCGACGCGGAGCTTGACGATGCGCACGTGGGAACGAGCGAAAATGGGAAAAGGAAAGTGGATTATTGGCACCGGGGGAGGGAGGGAGGTGGGGAAGGAGGGAGGAGGAGATCTTTTTGGGAACATCCTCTGGAGCGGTGGGTCTCCAAAGCGGGGTGCTACACCCCAGGGGATGCGCACGGCAGTCGGTTGGGGCGCAGGGAGGAAATCTCAGCGCTCGAGTGGCACGTGCATATGGCTTATAAAGAAATAAACACACATTTACTGGGGGTGCACCCTTAGAAAATTGCTCCTGGTAGGGGCACATGACCAAACCCGCTCGGAGACCCCGACGCCACGAGGCTTTCCCCGGGAGAGGCGAAAAGGAGGGACCCCCCCACCCCGACGCGCGTGTCCCCAGCCCTTACCTCTGTCCTCCTCCTTCTCGTGGCCGCTCCTGCCCCTCAGCACCCGGCTCCGGCTGCTTCCGTAGTCTCCGGCTTTACCCCTCTCCGCCGGTTCCTTGGAGGTGCTTTTGAACCAGGGGCCGTGCCGCCGGCCCCCCTCCGGCATCGTTGCCGCCGCCGCCGCCTTGAACCCGCGGCTCAGCTGCATCACCCCCAGGTAGGGCAGCCCCGGTCCTTCGCCGGCGCCCCCGGGGCTGCGCTGGGTCCCCGTCACCGTGGGTTCCCCGGCGAAACCCGAGTGCAGGAAAACCAAGCTGCCGGCCGCCAGGTAGAGAGCCAGCAGCGTGAAGAAACGCACGGGTTTCCGCCGAAAATACCGCTGGAGTTTTACCAATAATTTGGCCATAGCGTCTTCATCCCTTCCCCGGCAGCCGGCGCCGCGGGGGAGCTGCTCTCCGGCCCCAGGGATGCTCCGAAGTGGNGGGGGGGGGGTTTGCCCCCCGCTCCAGGCTGGAGGGGGCTCCTGGGGTGTACGGGGGGGAGCAGACGGGTGCCCCCAAAGCCCAGCAAGGTGAGGCTGTGCAAAGCTATTGCCCGACCCTAAAAAGGCCGGGAGGGCCGGGGAAGGAAAAAGGGGGGTGGATTTTGAGGTCCCAGGGGGCGCAGGGGGTTTCTCCAGCGCTGGCTGTCGCCGCCGTCCCCGGTTTATTCTCCTGCCGGCAAAGCCCCCCGGCCGTGGGCCGGAGACTGGGATACTGGAGGGATCATGTTAAGGAAATCGAGGGTTTGAAGGTGATTTGAAAGCCGATCAGCTGACGCAGCTCTCCTCGCTCGCCTTTCCGCTCGGCGGCACCGGCTCTCTCTCGCAAGCATCTCCCTAATGGCAACGGCACCGTCGCCCTTTCAGACAAAGAATGAAAAGTCCCTGGACGCGTCTCGGGGCCCGAAATGCTGACTGGGCCCCTTTGTCTAACGATGCCCCCGTTCAGCTCACTCCCAGGGCGAGAAACCTCCACCTGCAAGTCAAAGAGAAAGGCACACAGTGAGGAAAAGCAGCCCCGGAGGCGGGGAGGATGGCAGCCCCCATCCCCGTCCCCCCCCCGCAGTGGGGCGAGGAAGGACGCCCGGGCTCTGCTTTGCCTTTCAGCCCCACGGAGGGGCACTTCGACCTCTCGGCCCCCGGCACAAGGATGGGGGACAGGCGGGAGACGTCGGGGCGGTGGGAGCGATGCCAGCAGCCCGGGGTTAGGGACAGGGGGTGCGGGGTCGAGTCCCCCCCTGCCTCCAGAGCCCACACACCTCTGCCTCATCGTGCAGGAGAGGTGCTACGGGACGGCTCTGGGGCGCGTGGAGGATTTCCGATTTCATAGAATCATAGAATCATAGAATGGTTTGGGTTGGAAAGGACCCTGAAGCTCACAGAGTTCCAACCCCCCTGCCATAGGCAGGGACACCTCCCACCAGACCAGGTTGCCCAAGGCCACGTCCAGCCTGGCCTTGAACACCTCCAGGGATGGGGCCTCAACACCCTCTCTGGGCAACCTGTGCCAGTGCCTCACCACCCTTAAAGTGAAAAACTTCCTAATGTTCAATCTAAACCTGCCCTCTTCCAGTTTGAAGCCATTCCCCCTCGTCCTATCACTCCATGCCCCAGGAAAAAGTCCCTCCCCAGCTCTCCTGGAGCCCCTTTAGGGACTGGAAGGCCGCAAGAAGATCTCCCCGGAGCCTTCTCTTCTCCAGGCTGAACAGCCCCAACTCTTTCAGCCTCTCCTCAGAGGAGAGGTGCTCCAGCCCTCGGATCATCCTCGTGGCCCTCCTCTGGACACGCTCCAACAGGTCCATGTCCTTCTGATGTTGGGGACTCCAGAGCTGGATGCAGTACTCCAGGTGGGGTCTCACGAGAGTGGAGTAGAGGGGCAGAATCCCCTCCCTCGCCCTGCTGGCCACACTTCTTTTGATGCAGCCCAGGATGCGGTTGGCCTTCTGGGCTGCGATCGCACATTGCTGGCTCATGTTGAGCTTCTCTTGGATTTCATCCAAGTTCACCCACAAGAGGACAAGCTGTGGTCCCGCGCACCCCCGTGGCTGCGTTTCAGCCCGTCGTACCCCCAGGGAGGCTTTTGCAAAGGTCGAGGCCGGGTCATCCTCTAGTTCCAGCCAGGAGCGAAGGGCTGACCGCCCCCGTTAGCGCCCTGCCAGGATGGACACGGTGCTGCCCCGGGAAAGCCATGGCCGGGGCCACCCACGGCCATCCCTGGTGGCTCTCGGCACCGGGAGAGCAGCCGAGCCCAGGGAAGGGACGGTCCCCTCAAGCCCCTTTTCCCTCGGGGGGGATTTCTCTCCTCCAAACCCCCCCCAGCTATGGGGGAGTCACTCCAGCCCTGCCCAGGACAACATCACGCCAGGTTCCGTGGTGGGACTGGCTTCCCAGTGGGAAATGCCACTGCCACCACACCGTGCCGGCACATCGACGGTGGCAGAGACGGCCCCATGCCCGGGGTGCGCTGCCTGTCATGGGCTCGTCTTATTTTAGGAAAGGAGACGAAAATAAATGGAAAGACAAAGTGCCATTAGTTTAATGGCCTCTATGTTCCTGCCATCTGTCTTCAGTTGATTAAATAAAAAATATTGGTGGAACATATGGCATGAATTATACATAAATATTTTAATTCGGGTTCCCAGAGTGGTTACTCAAATACCTCTGGCTCCGCTGGGAACTTTTGCGGCGCTCAGGGCTGCGTGGGGCAGATTGCCAGTGGGGCACCAGCCCCTGGGGCTCCCCCAAATCCGTCCCCTCCCCGACCCCGACTGGGGCCAACGCAGCCGAGAAAACTCGGAGTGAGCAGCCGTATTTGGGCTTTTGCATCTGCAGGCACCTCTGCGGCAGGACAAAGGCGCGGGCAGCAGGTCCGGCCCCCGCCGCGGTGGGCGAGCATCCCCCAGCCCGGTGGTCCCACGGACCTGGGGGCGTTCGGCTGCTCTCCCGCGCTCCGGTGGCCGGCGGGGAAGGACGGCTCCGTGGCAACTCGTGGCTTCCCCTCCCGCGCCGGCACAAGTTGCTGCTCGACCCACCTTCCCGGGGCTTTATACGGGCGGTTTGGGACGCTGCCGGGGTGCAAACGGGACAGCCCCGGGGCTGCCTCTGGTCCCCAGCGTCCCCTCTGCCGCCCACCCTCCTCCCAGCCCGGGCTGGGTCCTGCCGGGGCTACGGCAAGAAAGCACGGCATATAAAGAAGGGGCTTAAATTACTATCATTAAGCCATCTGGAGCTCATCCTTCTCCATCATGAACTGCGGAGTCGCAGGTCAATTACTGCACATTTGCATATATTCCATTAATGCTCCTGCTAATTGTCTGGAGGAGATAATGCGCTGGGCTTACGGCTCCCTCGCTGGCTACGGTTTACAAACAACGAGCGCGGCAAATAGAGCCGGCACCAACGCTCCCCACATCGGCGGAGGTTTGGGACATCGGGGAGGGCTCACTGGGGGGCCCCACTCCGCTGGTGGCCATGAAGGATGGGGGATGCCAGCAGCACCCCACAACGCTGCTCCGTGCCCCCTGATGGAAGGATGGATCCACCTCCCTGGTGCAGCAGCGTTGGGGTGGAAAAAACAGTCACCTCCGCTGGACCCCACGAATCCCCATCCCCACCGCAGCCCGCAACGGCGAGTGTCCCCCGGGGGCTGCATCCTGCACCCCGCGCTGCCCGAGTGGCCTCAGGCTCTGCCTCTGCTGGGTCCCTGGGGATGGATTCACCCCCGGGGAGATGGAAAGCTTCCCCCCGGGGCTCGGCATCCCTCCCCGCTCCCCCGGACCCCCAGACCCAAAGCACAGCAGAGCCAAGCCGGGGGCGGGGGGGAGGGGGTGCGAGCATTTCCCAGGCACTTCGCACCATTACAAGCAGGCAGCGGCTCAAGCTGGGATGGGGGGGGACGGGGTGGGTTGGTTCCTCACCCACCTCCATCGCCGCGTTCCTGCCAAGAGCCGAAATCCTCAGCCCGGCAGCAGGATGCCCGAATGAGCATCGCTCCGCACCCGACCCCCCTCCCTCCGGGATGGCAGCGGTACCCAGGCTGGCAGAAAGCAGGAGAGCTCCGCCCGCGGGTTTGGGGCTCCCCAATTACCACGGGCCAAGGAAATCCTCGTTAATTTGCAAGCTTTACCTCTCCCCCTCCGCAGAGCCGGTGCTCGGGGAGGTGGGCGCGGGTGCTGAGGGGGCTCCGCCGAGCGGTACGAGCGTCTCCGCCACCGCTCAGGACCGGGATGAATGAAGCGCCGATAAATTATACATTTGGGTCTCGTCTCCAAATTGCTCTGCAATTATTGAGCGCCGAGGTTCAGCTCCCTTCGAGCACCACCTCCCATCTGACCACCGCCAAACACGCTGAAGGGCTCACGTGGTTCCCCCAGCGCAGGAGAACAATCAGCCCATTAAAAACAGCAAATTAACCAACACAAGAGTTCCATTAGGAGGAGAAGGCGACCAAACTATCCAATTTCATCACCTCATTAGCATTTCTTATCAGAGGGACAGGGAAAGAATAGGGCTTTAAAATACACAAGGATGGGATGGAGCCTACTTGGCCACAACAGGGCTGAGTGCCCAGGGGCCCCTGTCCCGCCGGAGGGCTCTCCACAGGCACTCACGGAGGGGGGAGGGGGGGAGAACGCGGTCCTGCACCCTTGGGTGCTGAGCACCCTTGGGTGCACAGCACAGCTTCTCCCCGAAAAGCCTCTGCTGAGGTCTGGAAACGTGGCGGCGGGCAGCACTCAGCACATGGTGCACAGGATGCGGCGTATGGCATGCAATACCCAGCGCGTGGTGCACAGGACCCAGTGCACAGCGGTACGACACCCAGCGCGTGGTGTGCAGGATGTGGCGCACAGCAGTACGGCACCCAGCGCGTGGTGCGCAGGATGCAGCGCATGGCGGTATGACACCCAGCGCGTGGTGCGCAGGACATGATGCATGGCATGCGACACCCAGTGCGTGGTGCGCAGGACGCGGCGCACAGCAGTACAGCACCCAGCGCACGGTGTGCAGGACATGATGCATGGCATGCGACACCCAGCGCGTGGTGCGCAGGACCCGGTGCACAGCGGTACGACAGCAAGCACGTGGTGTGCAGGATGCAGTGCATGGTGGTATGACACCCAGCGCGTGGTGTGCAGGATGCGGCGCACAGCAGTACGGCACCCAGCGCGTGGTGCGCAGGACGCGGCACATGGCATGCAACACCCAGCGCGTGGTGTGCAGGACACGGAGCACAGCGGTACGGCACCCAGCATGTGGTGCGCAGGACATGGCGCATGGCATACGACACCCAGCTCGTGGTGTGCAGGACGCGGAGCACAGCGGTACGACACCCAGCACGTGGTGTGCAGGATGCGGCGCGTGGCGTGCAACACCCAGCGCGTGGTGCGCAGGACACAGCGCACAGCGGTACGACACCCAGCGCACGGTGCACGGCGCATGGCATGCAACACCCAGCGCGAGACCCGGCGCGCACCATGCAGGACCCAGCGCGTGGCACACACGATCCAGCATGCGGCACGCTCCCTGGGGACACGCTGCCACACAAAAGCCACCCACGCCGGTGTGGGGGACCACCCGCCTTCACGGAAAGCCCCGTGTCCCTCCGTCCCTGCCCTTGGCTCCACGGTGACTGCTGCCACCGCGGCGCAGCTCCTGCAGCTTCACACCCTCGTGCCTCCCCCGGTGCAGGCAGCGGATGACGATGCCAACCAGTGACACCAGTATGAACACCTAGGGGCACTGGGCACCCTTGGTGCGGGCGTCCCTTGAGCCTTTCAGCCTCCATCCCTCGGAGCGCACTGCGGCGGGAGCGTGGCATCGCTGCCGGGCTGAACTCGGGCGACTCGAGCTCGCGGGTAAAATCACCGCCTTCCTCAGCCCCGTGAAAACAGATTTTCACCCTTCCTCACTCTTTTCAACAGGAGCAGCGTATGAGACGCGTCGGGCTGAGTTTAAACACCGTCACTGCTGGGAACGCCACCGAGCTAAACTGGGGGCGTTGAAAATGGAGGTTTCCGTGGCAGCAGCGCATGGCCGGACCGCGCCGTGCGCCTTCCCCGCAGCACCCGGCACCCGCCGACTGCCTCGACCAGGGGCGAGCCCAGGGCACCGAGCCATCAGTTTGCCTCTAAATCGCAGCCAAATTTATTTATTCAGCCGCTCCCCATCTTAATTCTGCTGAATTCTGTCTGTGCAGCTCCTCCACCGGGAGCGGCGTGCAGGAAAGGTTCCCCTGCGCTTAAAAACAGCTGACTCGGCAGCTTTTTTGGGTGGCGCAGCAAGCCGTGGCTGCTCCGTCCCTGCTCCCAGGGTTGGCACCTCTTCCTCGGCGGCGAGATGCTCCCTGGGGAGCTTTTAAACCCCTTCCGGAGGCCGAATCGCCCAGATAGGCCAAGGAAAAACCTCTGATTTGGGGTTTATTGGCCCAATTTGTACAGCCGGAGTGCGACTTGCCCATCTGCCGAGAGACTTCCGCGCAGCATTTCCGCAGGTTTGCAAATCTTCCCCCTCGCCGGGAACCAACGGAGGGTTTAAGACCGAAATCCGGCGGCTGACTTCCTCACTTATGGGCAAAACCCGATTTTTAAGTATTCTGGGGAAGATTTCTCAGCGGTGGCAGCGCTCGCCCAGGGCGAGGGGAAGGCGCAGCCCCGAGCCCGGCCGGGATCGCAGATCTTTGCCTCCGGAGGGACGAATCTGCCCCAGCCTAATTGATTAACGGCTGTAAAAGGCCTCGAGATGCCCAGAAACGGGGCCGTGCTAATTGCACAGCCTCCTATTAGCGCTCCCTCCGCTCCCCGGAGGACGGAAAGCCGCCGCGCATCAGCCCCGTTCCTACAAGGGCTGAGCTATAACCAACTCCGGGGGCGACGGGATGTATCCTGACCCCCCCCCCCGGTATTTCAGCCCACCGAGAAACGAGCGGCCAGCACCACGCAGAGAAGCCCGGGGCACGCGGCATCTCCCAAAAGGGTTATTTTATTCAACCGAACTGATTTAAACAACTTTAACCCCATTTTTAAATATGGCAGTGTTTGCTGTTGTGCCACCCGGCATTGGAAATCCCCACAAAGGGCCCCGACCCCCACCCAGGGGATGCTCATCCCCACTCAGACCCTACAGAAACCCCGTGGCTCGGGGCAGGGATTGGCCACGGGGCGGGCGAGGGGCTCCCGAAACAACTCGGGGCCGAGGCGCAGCAGCCCCTAAAAGCAAAGGACCCTAAAAGCTTCAGGCCACCGATTTCCAGGTAATCCCACCTCCGCAGCACAGGGGCTCCGCTCGCTTCCCCCTGTATTTTGCTTTACAATGGCCGGAGCGGAGCCGAAAATGGGGTATTTTGCTTTACAATGGCCCAAAAGGAGCCGAAAAGGGTTTTTTTTTTTTTGCTTCGCACTCCGTTCCTCCGCATGCAATGACATCAAAGCCCGTTCCAGCCTCTTGTAGGATGAATTCCCCTTTGGAAGCGTGAAAGCGGCTCATCAAGAAAAACGTTCTCGGCCGTGAATCATTTAAAAAGCACACGCCACGATGCCAAAGGCAGGGGAGGAAATAGCCGCCTATTCCGGAGATTTAGGCAGGCAGGGGATAGCAGGGAATCGGTGGGGTGATTTAAATGAGGCGGCACAGCAGAGATGCTGCAGCCGTGGCACCCCTCCCGGCTGCTGAAATGCACCCTGTATTGCATTATTATTATTATTATTATTATTATTATTATTATTATTATTATTATTATTATTATTATTATTATTATTATTATTATTTTAATTAAGCTGCAACAACCCCAAATGGGGGTTAGAAAGGGGAATGACTAACCCAGCGCAACCCCCGCCAGCCCCCAGCATCCCTCCCCGCACATCCCTGCCGCCGGCATCGGCCCCATCCCCCCCCCGCAACCTCTATTCCCCCGTTATTTCCAAGTTTTCCCTCGCGAGGCCATAACGGGAGCTCCGTTCGGGCACGAACGGTGTGTGTCGGTGGTGACATACAGCGGTGTTTGGGAGAGGTCACCCCGGGGGGGTTATGGTGACACTAAGGGATGCTCCTCGGGCTGCCGCAGGGTCTGCGCTCCCTCTCCCCCTTCCCGCCCCCCCCTCGCCTGCAGCACCCTTTCGCCCCGTAAGCCCTGTGAAAAAGGTGATTTCACTTCGTTCGGATGACGCTGCGTATCTGTAAATGGGCTTAACCTAATGAGCCTTAATATGTATTATGTGCTAGGTATTTTATGCCCCGTCTGCAAAATCCAGTTATGGTTTTCAATGAGACTTTAGCGAGCTGAGACGTGCACCAGAGGGGATGCTCTGAACTGGGGGAGGAGGAGGAGGAGAAGGAGGAGGAGGAGGAGCAGGAGGACGAGGAGGGGAACCCCAACCAGCTGCTGGCTCACCAAACCCCCCATCCAGACCAAGCGCTGCCTCGGCCCCGGAGGACGAGGTTTAGGATATAAGGACTGGCCTCTTTCAGACGCAGTGCCGGGGAGAGCACCGCTGGCTGCACTGCAGCAGGCAGGGACAGCCGCCGTCCTGCGACGGGGAAGACAGCGGGCAGCCAGCCCCCGGTGGGGACACGGCCCCCCGTGTCCGTCGCTGCGGGCTGCGGCTCCGGAGGAGGCACTGCTCATCGTCCCGGCACCGGCAGAGGGGACGGTGTGGGCAGAGCCCGGGGACCCGTTGGCCCTACGAGCATCCCAGCCGCCTCGGCGGGCGCAGACACCTGCGCCATCCCCGTCACGGTGGCAAAGCAACCCCGAAGCAAGGCCACCGACGCATGCGGAGCCCACGGGCTCCTCATTTCAGAGAAAGCCGCTGGTTTTCTCTCTTGTGCTTAACAATGAGGAATAAACCCCACAACCAACAATGAGGAATAAACCCCGCAGCCAAACCGGAGTGGCCAAGTGGTGCGGTTTTATCCCGAGGTTTTGAGCACCGGAGCCCATCCTGGCTCCTGAATTCATGGGAGGCGACGAGATTCAGCTACCGCGCACCCCAGGGAGATCCCCCAGGGGAAACCCCGGT
>VUYV01000529.1:56465-82264 GCA_008711295.1 Anarhynchus alexandrinus
TATTCCATCCCATCCCATCCCATCCCATCCCTTCCTCATCCTGTAAGGCACAGCTCATTGCCATTGAAAGGGAAGTGTTCATTTCACCATCGTTACTAATTACTAATTACTAATTGAGAGTCCCAGCTCGCTGGGAGCAGAGCCTCCTGGGAAGGACCCGGCGGGCTGCGCTCTCATTTTGGCACATCTCACCCAAATCACCCGCCATGGCTGGAAGCATCCACCAAAAACGCACCGCGGCATCTAAACCTAACGTCCTCACCTGGATGCTTAAATTGAAAGAATCAATTAAAACCCCTTAATCACTGAGCAGTGGCGGTGAGCAGTGGGGAGCGGTGGGTGCTGTTGGGGTGCAGCCATCGTCCCCCCGGCGTCACCCCCCGGAGATGCTGTAACGCAGCCGCACGTGGATTTACTGCCTCTGCTCCATTATCACTAATCAATATAACAGTTATTACTTAATGGGCTAAAATTGTCATTCTAATGTCCCGGATCTGCATGTTACGGCGTGGCTAATTGGTACAGAACTGATTTGGGGGCTTAATGAAAATGTAAATTCAAGCCCATTAATCAAACAATTATTTCGTAACTACGAGACAGACGGTGCTAAACCTAATTAAGAAATAAACAAAGTTAATCAGTGAACAGAAAACATTTACTAATCATATAGATATGTTGCAAGAAAGAAATATTAAGCAATAATTTATTAAAGATTCCCAAACCTGCTCCTCTTCTTAATAACCCGGCGCTCCGGCTTCCAGGAAGCACCATCGCGGCTTTATTAAAGCATTTGTTCTGCTTTAAGGTCTGTTGGGCACCAGAGAACAAAAAAATATATGACTCTGCACGATGAATAATTGCATCAATTTAAAATAATAGGGCCGGGGACTGAACGGGGGGGGTGGGGGTGGGGGTGACATCTAACGTTGAGACCAATGCATTTTGGGCTTAATTATCAGCGGTTAGTGCTTTTCCAGCTCAAAAGTTAATTCCGATTCAGACATAAAAATTGCAAAAAAGACATAAAGATGAAAGCCGGTGGCATTTCTCTTTCCTCCGCCTGTTCACGGCTTCTTGTCAAAACCTGCTTGTCTGGCACAATTTCGGTACGTAAACGGGAATATTTCTCCCCAACCTTCTTTCTGCCCGGTGCTGACTCCCGCCGTGACGCGATTGGAATTCCCGGCGGCATCGCCGTGCTTCCCGCAGCCCTGCCAGCCCGCGCCGAGGCTGCGGGTTCCCATCGCCCGGCGCCCCGGGGGGGGGTCCTGCTCCGCTTTCGGAAAGCCCCCGGCATTTGCTGTACCATCTCCGAACCGGCCCCGACGGTGATTCAACCCGGAGCCACCGGCGCCAGCGGGGATGGGAAGCCGATGGTGGGGTCAGCGCCGGCGCTGCGGGCAGCTGCCTGCAGAGGTCCTGCCTTCATCTGGGTGCTGGCGGTGGGACCCCCGGTGCCCCCCACGCCTGGGGGCACCCACATCCCCACCGCTACCTCTCGCCCCAATGAGCCACATCCCCAAAATGTGCCCGACAGCGCAAAGCCGCGGTGCTGCGCATCCCAGGGGGGGGATGGAGGGCTCGGTTCTGGTCCCCAAATGGGAGCGGGGCTGCCGTGACCGTTATCAAAGGTCTCCCTCGAAGTGGGGGGGGCAGAGGCACACGGGGGCCGTGGCTGTGATTTCGTACCCCGTGCAGCATCACTGCTGTCACGCCGGGGCTGGGGAGGTGGCGAGGGCACCCGGTGGCACCCCCTGTGCCCTGGGACGTGCTGGAGGGGGTCCCCGTGGCTCTGCTTTCAGCATCCATTGACCCAGGGGAAGGAGAAGGGGCTGACCCACACCCCAGCACTGGTTTTGGGGGTCGCTAAGGTTTTTTGGGGCTGCCCCATCCCGGGCGCGCACGAGCCTTGCTCTCAGGGCGAGGGGAAACCCGCCTGGGAAAACCGCTCAGCTCTGCCAAAAACACATCCCGCGTTTTCTTCGGTGCAAAGTTTTCCCCAAAACTCTGATATTTGTGGTCCCGAAGTTGCTTTTTAAATTCCCCGTTAGCCCCGGAGCAGCGCTGGGCCGTGGTCCCGGGGTTTTATCCATGACTCCCTCCACTGGGCGGGATTCCGGTGCTCACAGCCTGTTCCCGCTCCTCTCCCGTCCCCGGGATGAAGGAGAGGGGTGGGATGGGGCTGATAGCAGACCCCAGCACTGCCCTTGGTGCCCCCATCACTCCTTCCACTTTCTTTTTCTGTGTCTCTCTCCAGAGCGGCCATTAAGCCCATTTTCCCTGCAGCCAGGCTGAGCTGTTTATCCAAAGCCTCCATCATTAGGTTAATGAGTCTCGGCAAATTATTCCATGCGCAGCCCCCGTTCCTCCAGAAAAGGGAGCAGGAACGCTGACGGCTCCATCGGCCGCAGGAGGGACGGCCGCCCGTTACGATCCCGTTTGATACCCCCACCGTGGGCAAAGTGCCCGGTGCCGCTCAGGAACCCCATCCCACCTCCGTCAGCGCATCTTTGCCCCACAGAAACAGACCCACTGCGGAGCAGGGATGGTTTCTGCCCCCCCCCACTCCATCCCAGCCCGGCACCGGGCATTTGATTTCAGCACGCCGCTTATTCGTCAGGCGGGGAAGCATCGGGGCTCTGATGGCTGGAGCTGATGGTGGGGGGGATGTCCGGGAACCCACCACCGCTGCAGCTTCAGAGGAGCGATGCAACACTGAGGGGGGGCACCTCCAGATGGGGGGCACAAAGCGGCTTTGCTTCGGCTGCAGGCTCCTGCTTCCCAGGCTGGCGGCCGACCCACGGCTCTCCCACGGCTCTCCCATGGCTCTCCCATGGCTCTCCCATGGCCGCTGCCTCTCCGCAGGGATGTGACACCTCCCTCTGCACCACGGGATGCCGTGAGTGTCCCCCCCCCCCGGCAAAGCCACAACCAGGGAGGAGCCCTGGGAGAGCAGGAGGCGGCGAAGGGCAGGGATGCTCCAAGGATAACCCAGGGGGGCTCAGCTCTCCCCCGGCATCGGAGGCACCGCTCGGACCGCGGTGAGCAGGACCTGGAGATGAGGTCTATTTGCCCCTTGGCTGCTTCTCGTCCTGAAACCACCTCGTGTCATCACTCACGTCCCCGAGGCCACGCCATCAATTGCACCTCACGGGAGGCAGGAGCAGATTTGCTGTGCCGACACCACATCCTGGAGGGCGCAGCTTGGGCTCCCGGGGTTCCAAAACGCGCTTTGGTTCTTCTGGGAAGGGGCCATGCCCTGGGGGTCAGGGTGGCGTCGCTTGGGGGCGGGGGGGAAAGATTCAGTTTTCAGCTTTCTGGGCCCAAACGGCGGCTGCTGTTGCTCCGCAGCGCCGGCCTCGTTGGCATTCTCCGGCGGCGCTGCGTGCCCGCTGGGACCCGCGGCCGCTGCAGAGCCTGAATTATTCAGCTCAAGCAGAGCCCGTTCGCTGGTGGAGCCAGCGAGGACTGGTGAGCAGGACCGGGTGCTCAGCTCTGTTGGGAAGATGTTCCTCGGGAGAGCTCCTGCGGCGGTGTCCTGCCTCCCTCCGTCCCTCCGCGTGCCGTGCTGTGCCGTGCCGTGCCGTGCCGTGTCGTGTCGTGCCGTGTCGTGTCGTGCCGTGTCGTGTCGTGCCGTGTCATGCCGTGCCGGCACACAGCCCGGTCCCTCGCCCCCCCCCGCTGCTCCGTGGCACCCGCACAACGTGGGAGAAGCCCCGGCTCTGCCGGCAGGATGCTGCTGTCACCATCTCAGCAGCGATAGATCCAGGGCACACCGTGTTCCCTGAGAAGTATCTGGCTACAAAATATAAATTAAAGCCAGGGGGAAAAAAAAAAGACATAAATAAATTGCTATGTTTAAAATCATCCCTTACCGGGCTGAGGAAAAAAGACATAAGTAAGTTGCACGTTTAAAAATGCTCCTTTCCACACTAATGCTTAAAAAGCGCAGACGTGTGCCTCCCTCCCTTTCCCCAATTCATCAGCGTTGAAGGAGGAGTGTTTTTAGGTCAGTGCATTCCCAACCAGGCAAAGACTGAGCTTTCCACGCGCTAAAGCAGAGTGATGGGTTCCCACCCCTCGTTGTAGGTCCCGTCCCCACAGACGAGGTGTGGGTCTGTCACCAGCGCTGCCGGCGGCAGTGTCACCTCCCAGCTCCAGGACTGCAGCATCCGGGGACGGCATCCCGTGTCCCCAGGGAGAAGGAGCAGCGGCCCCAAACCAAACCCCACACCCATCGCCTTCACGCCGGCAGCCCGGACCCGCTGCTCCCCGGAGGAGAAGGACCGGCGGCTGGCTTTCTGGCACCCCTGGGACATCTCAAGTGGCAACCGTGAAGTTCAAGGTGCCCTTGGTGGCATCTCGGGGCATAGCGGGTCGCCAAGCCCCAGCGCTGCTGGAAACCTTCGCAGCCGTCCCCCGGGATTTATCGGGACATGCTGGAGTCCCCAACATCAGAAGGACATGGACCTGCTGGAGCGGGTCCAGAGGAGGGCCACGAGGATGATCCGAGGGCTGGAGCACCTCTCCTATGAGGAGAGGCTGAAAGAGTTGGGGCTGTTCAGCCTGGAGAAGAGAAGGCTCCGGGGAGATCTTCTTGCGGCCTTCCAGTGCCTAAAGGGGCTCCAGGAGAGCTGGGGAGGGACTTTTTCCTGGGGCATGGAGTGATAGGACGAGGGGGAATGGCTTCAAACTGGAAGAGGGCAGGTTTAGATTGAACATGAGGAAGAAGTTTTTCACTGTGAGGGTGGTGAGGCACTGGCACAGGTTGCCCAGAGAGGGTGTTGAGGCCCCATCCCTGGAGGTGTTCAAGGCCAGGCTGGAGGTGGCCTTGGGCAACCTGGTCTGGTGGGAGGTATCCCTGCCTATGGCAGGGGGGTTGGAACTCGATGATCTTCAAGGTCCTTTCCAACCTCAACCATTCTATGATTCTATGATTCTATGACGGATGGCACAAAAGGGCTGAAAATCCATCCGGCGTCCGGCCTGAGCTGCTAATTGCCCCAATTGCTTAAGTGCCGGGCGAACGTCACTCTGGCCCGACGGAGCTGGAAACGCTACAGCTGGGAAGAGCGGCTTTTAAAACCATTTTTGTCAGCTTAATGTTATTAAAGTGCCCGGGAAGGGGAGGGACGGCAGCGGCCGAGCTCTGCCCCGTCTGCCAGCGGTCCCCACCATGGCACATGTATCCCCGGCCCCCGGGTTGTTCCTGAGTCCCTGGAGATGGCTGGTGAGCCCGGGCTTGCGAGAGAAGACAGTTCTTCTGCACGAGGACGTGTCCCCGAGCCTTTCTCCTCACCCCCAGGAGCGGTCTGTGGCGATGCTCCCGGCTCACCCTGCCCTACTCTTCGGGAAGTGGGTGGAAAGCTCCTGGGTTTGCCCTTGTGGAGGCTCCAAGTTTGGGGCTGAGCTGTTGTCACCTCCGCTGTCACCCTGGGATTGCCATCCCCCTCCCCTGTGGACATCCTGTGGATGGGGACAACCTGCCAGGGCCGCCCCCCAAACCCCAGACGATGCCGGGGACGCTGCACCTCCAAAATATCTGCCAAAACTTGGCGGAGGAAGGGGGTACCAAGCGCTCCTGCCGGTTTTAATCCCCACCTTTGCAGAGCTCCTGAGCTCCGGAGAGGGCTGAGCAAGCGCGGGGAGGTCAGCGGGGAGCAGCGGAGGCACCGGCGGTTTCGGATGTGTGCTGCGAGGCTTTGTCGAACAAGCGGAATAAAACCACCGTGAATTGGCCATCTCAGAGGGGGAAAAAAAATATAAATAAAAAAAATAAAGATGAAGCGGAGGAAAGGAGCTGCTCTTCAAGCAGCAGCGGCAGCCGAATTGGCGGACCATTTCGGACCATTTAGGTTCAGGTCGGAGCAAGGCTGAGCGCCAGGCGGCCGAATGGCCAAGGTGACCTGCCACGGCTCCTCTCCCCGGCACTTTGATGATTAAACCAACCTCCTGCCAACAGCCTTCAAAGCCCCGTCCTGCCGGGGGACGAGAGGCGCTGGCCGGGGGACAAGAGGTGATGGCCGGGGACCAGCCCCGTGCTCCAGCGCCGGCGTGATGCTGAGCGTGCCACACGCACTGTGCCCCCCAGTGAGGAGCCCCCAACCCACACCCCCGGGGTTGGAAACACACGGGAAGCTTTTTTATTAAGCTTTCGGCTTCACCCATACCACAATGTCTATGCCACCTTTCACTCCCCCCATCCCCAGATGCCCTTCCGAAAGCACGTCCTGGCTGGGGGTACCGCACCCCTGGGGTGAACATCCCCGCCACGTTCCGGGGACAGACCGGCGTCCCCCCGACCGTGGCTCTCCCACGCTCTAAACTGTGTCTGGTTGGCACTGGGATGGTAATTTTTAACTATTTTGGCATAATTCCTTCCCTGAATTAAATATCAGTGCACTCCACCTCCCTCCGCACGCTGCTTTCTCCCGAGCTCCCCGCGTGGGGCGTCGACAAGTGTTTCAAGTTGATTAGGAAAAGTTGATTAGGAAAAGAAGACACAGGGGATAAACCGGGATGAATAAACGTTGCACCGCCACCGCCGGCGGCTGTTGCTGCGGATGGGTGGCCCCGACGCACCCGCTGCCCCCACATCCCCATCGCCCTCCGCCCCAGGGATGGCAGCCAAAACTCCGTCCGCCAGCGGCCGCTTCCACGAGCCCGGGAAATTTTGCGGCATCCTCGTTTGCCCTTGTGGCTGCTGCAACCCCATGAGATGCCGGGGACCGGGAAGGCGTGGGGTGGCCGACACCGTCCCCCCCACCCCGTGGCACACGGGATGCCGGCAGCATCCCTCCCCCCACCCAGGGCTCCCAGCAGGTCCCCAGCCTGTTGATGAGCATCTCCCCGCGCCGCCGGCAGCGCCGTCTGACGGGTACGCAGATTGCCGGGGCGCGGGCGCTTTCCCCGTGTCATTTTTCAAACGATTAAATATAAAAAGGCCCCGAGCGCAGCTCGGATTTCAGCGTTAACGTTGCTGCCAAATATTATCACGTCGACATCGCGTGTCAAACAAAAAGCAATCGATAACGTTCTATCTCCGGGGAGAGCCGCTCCGGCGCAGGAGCGTACGCCGAGAGGCGTTACCTACAGCCGCTGGCTCAGCGCGGGAGCGCCGCTGGGCACCGCCGCACCGGGCACCTCCTGGGGTTTATTTTCTCATATTTTTGTTGGATTTTATGGGGCAGAGGGTTAACGCGCTTTGCTTCGCGCCCTTCTGCTTTCTAACGAGGGCTGCGCCCAGCGGGGCTGCAGCCCAGAGCGCCCCGTGGGTCAGGATGATTCACGGTGGGGACACCACTGGGTTTTTAGAATTTCGCCCGCGAAATGCGTTCCTGCGGCGGGGAGGAAAGGCGTTTCCCCAGGCAGGGAGGAGGAGCCGTCGTTCAGGTGGCCCAGGAGCCCACGCCGGGCGCTCGGGACCCGCGCGAGCCCCCGTCGCAACCCTCTTGGCTGCTTCGAGCGAAAACGCGGCCGTAAAACCCCAAACCGTGTGCCCATTGCATACGAGAGCCGAGCTCGCGTCTCGCTCTGAATTATTCACGCTTGGCTCTGCTTCCGCTGATATTAAAAAGCCGCTGTTGTGGGAAACGCTCTTCCTTTTCTTCCCCGGCGCTGTTCCAGAGGGTTCTGCTCAAGGCCTCCACCAAAGAGCGAGCTGAGGCTCGGAATTTCTGTCCCTCGTGTCCACCAGCTCCCAGGGAGGGGGAGAGGAAGAGGAAGGTTAAGGAGGGGGCCCAGGGCATGGGGGGCTCCTTCCCCTCGTACGTGTGGGGCACACACACAATACGGACGGCACAGGTCCGCTGCATGGGAAGTGCGTCCTGTGCCACCTCCATCACTTGTCTTTGTCCTCACCAACATGTCTTCTCTCCTGGTTGGCGTAGGGGAGGGGTGAGGACCAGCCCGGGGTACCCCAGAACCCCACGGCACTGACCAATGCAGCAGCTCAGCAGGTAAGAGCATCACCCCACAAGCACAGCCCTGCAAACCCTGCCCTCCAGGCCACTTTACAATGAAGGGGGATGCGGGTCTTCTCCTGCAAAATGGGGCAGGAGGCAGGAATAAGGGCCCCAAATCATAGAATGGTTTTGGTTGGAAGGGACCTTGAAGATCATCAAGTCCCACCCCCCTGCCCTGGGCAGGGACACCTCCCACCAGCCCAGGTTGCTCCAAGCCCCGTCCAACCTGGCCTTGAACACCTCCAGGGATGGGGCAGCCACAGCTTCTCTGGGCAACCTGCGTCTGGTGGGAGGTGTCCCTGCCTATGGCAGGGGGGTTGGAACTCAATGATCTTCAAGGTCCTTTCCAACCTAAACCATTCTATGATTCTATGATTCTATGATTCCCCTGCATCGCTCAGCATAGCGTCTCCACCAAGACGTGGTTTATTTGGGCAGCAGAGCTGCGGCAGCAGGACTTTTCCGAGCAGCCCATGAGGAAAGGAGTATTTCAGGGTGACCTTGAGCCTCCTGCCCTGGAGGAGCGGCGCGTACGTTAAAACTGCTGCGCCTTTTGGTGGAACCAAGGCTGGCGGCTCAGGAACTTGCTAGAAACTGCTGCATGGAGCAGGCTGGATTCAGGAGCTTCGGGTATAAATATTATATATTTGGTGTCTATATCATTGACGTGCGGAAATGAGACTCCACAACCGAGATGGTCGTAAAGTAGGTATGTTTATTCAGCGCCGGGCAGCACGGGGGGTCGCCCCACCACAATCGTGCGCGCCCAGTGCAGCGGCTTTCTCAAATATATGTAGTACTTAATCACATAAACGTAAGATTTCCGAATACGCCTATACATATGCATGACCTGTCCCCGCTTCATATTAAAATTAACTCTAAGACATCATTTTCATAAACTCCTCCCAACTACGCTTGCGCATTGCCTCCTGGTGGTGGTCGCTGAGGGTCGTGAGGATGAAGGCTGATGGTTCCTCTTCATCGCCACAAGTGACCTTTTGCTTTTGCGCAGCCTCAGTTCTTCCCTGGTCTTTGTCCAGACCGCAGGGTCGGTTTCAACCGCTTCTCCAGACAGGTCCTTGTTCATCATCAGGAGCTGTCCTTGCCAACATCACAAGACTTCTTGCTCCGTCTGGTTTTCAGTAAACGATCAGGCCTGTCTTTTAGGTTATATATCACTACTAGCCAATTAGTACACAATGTGTCGTTATCTCTATCACATACCCCTGACTCAGCATGTTTTTGATCTACTTTCTTCTGGAGGGGCAGAATAGCTTTCACTTAGGCAGGTTCTCCTGCCAGGTTCTCCTGCCCAGTTCTCCCACCCAGCCATCACAAAAGGCTTATTTCTCCAAAAACTTTCCAGTTAGGTGATCACAGCAAGTTTGCGAGGCCGGGCCATGACATAATCCCCCCCAGAGCCACCCTTGGGGCCAGGCAGAGCTTTGGAGATAAGGCACGTGGCTGAATTCAAGCCCTGGAGATCCCACCTACCTTTCACAGCCGAGCAGGACTCAATGCATATCTGAATAATTGGGATTTTGAAAGGAAAAGGCTCTTTGTGAGCAGGCTGAATGAAACACTGATTTGCAGAGGCTCTTGAGATCTTGGCTGTGCCACTCTGGGTTTCCATGGCAGGGCTCTTATCAGGTAGATAAGGATCAGCTCTTCAGCTCTGCCTATCCGGCCCTTAATTAATAATGCTGACCCTCATCCCGGGAACAAAGAGGAGTGATACAGACACCCATGAATTTCTTAGGCTCCTTCTCTCTCAAATTCAGCCCATCCTGTTGACAAATACCCTGAGGGCTTCTCCTCAACGGCAATTCCCTTTGACCCAACGCTATTATTTTTATTTTTTCTATTATTTTGCTTTTCGTGCGCCAACGCTTCTATTTTCCAGTTTTGACCTGAGGAAGATGAGTCTTTTTTGCTCTGGCAGTTTTCTGGAGGAGATAGTTTGTTGAGGGCTTTTTGTGTTTGTTTTATTTTTTTTTATTTTTTTTCCCCAGCGCTGCCAGAAAACCTGAGAAATCGGTTATCGCTCCAACCCTAATGCATTCAGAAAACCCGCTCAGCTCTCCAAAAGCAGAGAACTGCGGTTGCGGTGTTGACTCCCAACTACTTGTTCCAGGTGCCAGAGGAGAGGGCAGCCCCTTCGGTGAGGGGGCTTTGACTCAGTGCCCCGCGTCCCCCAGAGCGTACCCGAGAGGTACGAGGTACGCCGCCCACGTCCTGGGGCGAGGGCGCAAAATTGGCTCTGCGTTACCCGCGGTAGCGGCGACGACACCGTGGCAAAGCCTCCGCGACACCGCGCTGCCTCGCAGCTCCCACCGCCCCCTCCTGCCGGGGCCACGGTCTGCACTAAACAGTTCCCAGCTAATATTAACTCCATCGGCAGATATAATTTCCCATCTCTGACTCAGCGTGGCTGCAGTATGCCGGGGGATGTATATGGGGACCGGCGGGTGGGGGAGAGCCCCTTCCCACCCCCACGGGGACCATGGGTGGCTCTGGTGCCGCAGCATCAATTTTAGTCTTCCGAAAGGTTCTCAGTTAGAATTTTCCCTTATTTGCTGGCTGGATGTCTGCAAGGCCATGCCTACTTGCAACCGTACGTTTTAATCCAAATCCGGGCCCAGGTTGGGTTTTTTTAAATCTGAGCTGCCATATAATTTAATCTGGGCTGATGAGATCAATGGAGGTGTCACCGAGGCAAAGACGGAGTAAGGAGAGCCTGTTCCCTGCAAAAGACGTCTGAGTCCCGATTCTCCTGAAACACAGAGACTCTATTTAGAGAGGAGACATTGTTTTATTCTGGCCATGTTGCGCGGCGGATTATTTCCACAAATCACGCACACCCCATGGCGGCTTTCCTGTCATATTTATTCCAGAAAATTACAAGGTAGCACACTCCCAGTTAC
This sequence comes from Anarhynchus alexandrinus, assembly GCA_008711295.1. Taxonomy (NCBI): domain Eukaryota; kingdom Metazoa; phylum Chordata; class Aves; order Charadriiformes; family Charadriidae; genus Anarhynchus; species Anarhynchus alexandrinus. The sequence goes on from VUYV01000529.1 coordinate 67,354, forward strand.
AGTGATTGGTTAGTAATTTACATATGATTACAATATTGGTTATGTTGTTCTGGGCAGGCTGGAGAGGTGGGCCCGTGCCAACCTCTTGAAGTTCTACAAGGGCAATGTCCTACAGCTGGGTCGGGGCAATCCCAAGCACAACTCCAGGCTGGGTGGGGAATGGCTGGAGAGCAGCCCTGAGGAGAAGGCCCTGGGGGTGCTGATGGATGAGAAGCTCAACGTGAGTCGGCGATGGGTGATCGCAGCCCAGAAGGCCAACCGCATCCTGGGATGCATCAGAAGAAGTGTGGCCAGCAGGGCGAGGGGGGGATTCTGCCCCTCTGCTCCGCTCTGGGGAGACCCCACCTGGAGTACTGCGTCCAGCTCTGGAGCCCCCAACACAGGAAAGACATGGACCTGCTGGAGCGGGGCCAGAGGAGGCCCCGGAGATGCTGCGAGGGCTGGAGCCCCTCTGCTGGGAGGACAGGCTGGGAGAGTTGGAGGGGTTCAGCCTGGAGAAGAGAAGGCTCCGGAAAACAGCAAAGCCACGGAACTGAAGCCACGGGATGGTGGGAGTACTGTGAAGAAGATCAGACGCGCATGTTTCTAATTAAATGCCTCATTCCCCTCCCAAGTGGGTGACATTGGCCAGCGTGGGCAGGCGGGCCGGCCGTGCAATTAGTGCGTACGCAATTTGATTAGGGTTGAGTCTGGCATCGATCCAGTTGCCACATGCCGGAGGTGCGGGTGCCGTGCCAGACCACCCCGTCCCGGACTGGCCGAAACACCGCAATTCGTTATTCCAGCGCCGTCAGCTGGAGACAGGTACACCTTCTGGGGCCTCTGCCTATACGAGAAAAATCAGCATTATGCCCAGTTAATATTCAAGTTGTGATTAATCAAAATACTCCGCTCCCTGTTCCAATTAAGCTCGCTGTTTGCCTGTACATCCGTTGCTGCTTTTGTTTAAGTGCAAGTGGAGTCTGCTGGAACTGGGGATTGACGGCAGCTGCCAACCACTCCGCTCTCCAACGGCCATAAGTTACGTTCCTATTATGCAGCGTGCAATAAAAAAAAAAAGCTGATATTTATTCTTTGGGTTTTTCTTTCCCAAGAAAGTCGCCGAAACTCACACAACCACTAAAACGTGGCTCCATATTTCACAGGCGATGTCACGGCAGCCACCAGCGCGGTGGGGATGTGGAGGCCACTCTGTGAGGTGGTGGGGAGGAGGTGAGCGTCGCCCAGGCGTCTTCGCTGGCGTCTCCTACTCAACACTACCCTGCAGAAATGAGACCAGCCGAAACCTCAGTTTCACCCAGGGAAAGGCTTTGTGGACTCTCCAGACCCCACCGCAGACTGTCTCCAGCCCCACGATCGCTCATAAATGGTTCTGCACTGGGCCAGTGGCCCAGAGGAGATGCTAGCCCCAGTTTGGTGGATCTGAGTGAAAGAGTAACAGTTTATTTTTAGGCTGAGCACCAACAGGACGAAAGCCATTGATCTGAGCTCATAATTACCTCGTTATCTGTGTCCTACGAGATAAAGAGATTTCTAGCTGCAGGCTTTTTGAAAAGTTGGGCTTGAAAGCAGATAGAAGAGGGATTTATTTAGTTGAGTGTCTCTATTTTTTTAAGTGAAATGTTAAATAGCAAAAGTTTGGTTTTATTTATTTTCTTTTTTTCCCCCAGAAGACTGAAAGCTGCGGAAGGTTTCTTTCCTCCTCAGTGCAGTAGGAGCACCTTGGTGCCTTCCTGATGCCTTGGGATCATGCAGGACATGTTATGAGAGTTCCATAACATGTTCTTCTTATGAATTATGCCCCAGGGAGAGGTTAGAGAGGGCACTGCAGGATGCTGGTATGGGTTGGGTCATTGGGTGCTGCCATGACCTTCTGGAGCAACATGCATGTTGGAGAGGAGCTGTTTGGCCCTACCTTGTATTTCGCATCTCCTGCTCCAGGAACAGAGGAAGAGGCCAACACTTTCTCAACATCCTCAGCCCAGTGCTCGTTCAGTGGAAGAGGTCTGCTCCGCTCTCCAGTCCCGTAGCTTTTCCTCTCTGATTGTACTGGCCACTCTCCAAGACCAGCAAGGGACCTGCTTCCATGTCAACTGCTTGGCGTGCCTGCTGTCACCCGTGGTTTACAGCCCTCTCAACGAAGAGCAAATCTGTATTGATTTCAGAACAACTAGAGCTGTAAATTACTGGTCATGACTGGCTTGGCCAGTACCGAGATGAGAATCTATTGATTGCACCGAAGGTCTAAATCTAATTAGCACGCAAGGAAACTGGTTGGAACAGCAGAAGGATTCAGATGTTCTGAGATGTAATTAAAACTGTAAAGCTACCTACAAAAGCAGAACATGCAAATAATGGTCCTGATCAAGCGCAATTTGCAATCCAAGGGCTTCCTTTTCAGCGAGGCTGAGAAGAAAATGGGAGCAGAAATACCAATCAGGGGGAACAAAGGACCCTCTCTTATCCCCATGGGTTCACTCAAAATGCCTCTTTCTCTCTTTTGAAGCACTTTCCATTCAGGACTTCACAGCCGACCACAGCTGGCGCTGCCTCGCCCGCAATTAATCAAGGCGGCATCTTAATTGCAGGGGATACGGGGAGATGCTCGCTCTGGTGCTCAGCCGGAGCTGGGTGGCCTCTCCGCGGGACCTCTTGGCTGGGACCTCTCTGCCGACCGCTCGCCGCACCAACACCGGGCAGCAGCAGAGAGGAAAAATCAATGGGAATCTCTCATGCTGAAAAACGCTAATAAAAGGAAGATAAGTTCAATTTTAAGGCTGCTAGACACCTCGGGGAACTATTTTTTATTGTCCCCGCTGTTGTCAGCACAGCTGGTAATTACGGCCACGGTGGTTTGCTCCTTCTTCCACCCACCCCACCTAAAATACCACCAATGGTGGTCACCGGGAGCGAGCACACATAGAGCTTCACCCCTTCTGGACAATGACCCATTTTCTCTACTCAAGTCTCTTAGCATCCGGCATGACATAGCCAAAGAGCTTCGTCCTCGTTGTCCTCACAAGCCATCCCCTCTCCATGTCCTCTGAAGCCACGCCAACGCGTCCTGCGGCTCACCGGCAGCTAGTGTGATTTTTCTCCTTTTTCTCAGTTTGACCCCAAAGAGGAGACCGCCTCAGACAGTTCAGTCACTGCTGTGTATGTTTGACCTCTGGTTGTTTTCCTGCCACCGTGCGTGAGAACATGAGGTCTTCTCCTGCCCGGTGGGAGAGCTCAAGGTCTTCATTAAGAGCAATATATACCGTTAGCACCGTATGACAATTTAAAATATCTCTGATTTTCTATACCAGTTATTGCTGCTGCTCTTATATGTACAATAATGACCACAAGGTGGTACCTAACTTGCCATTTTGACCTATTTGGTCCAAGATGAGTCTTGCTGACCACCAGTGGCTCAGGGGAGGAAGGTAGACCCTGGCCTGCAGCTCTCTCCCGGGCAATTATTTCCCAGCTAACTGCGATGCACTGTGGTGGCATCTCATCAGCGTAGACACCTAAGGGAGCTTTAACTGCCCGCAGACCTCTCTTGAAGAGCCACCACTGGCCTGGCCTTGGGGAAACCACGGGTTAAACCTGTGGTGTGTGGGAGCAGCCATGGGGCTGGGGCAGCTCCACCACCCCCCCCAAGGCTGTTACCCACCGAGGCTCAGCAGCAGCTTGCACGGAGGAGTCTGCATTTGGGGGGGGCCACCACCAAAACGGGTGCTACTGAAGGTGTGGGGGGGTCCCACCACCACCAAGATAGGTGATACTGAGGGTGTCCCACCACCAGGATAGAGGGGACACCAACCCTGGTCGTGGCCATCCTTCCGGCCCATCCTTCCCGTGCCATACCTGGAGCATCAGTGACATCTGCTGCTGTTTCTGGGCATCGGCGCCGGACACGCCACGCAGCGGCCACCCAGAGCTCGGCTGCGTCCCCACGGGACCCCTTTGGGTACACGGAGGGTGCGGGTGTCCCCGGAGAGGCAATGACACCACCCACGGCCCCCGCGGAACCACTGCCTGCTGCCATCCCAGCGGCTTCCACCATCCTGGCGTGCCCTTTGCTGGGGCCACCACCTGAAGGTCTGCTGGAAATTGAGCCTGAAAATGCCAAAATAAAAAAAAAGAGAGAAAAATTTTGCTCGGGTGGTGCAGCAACTGAAGGGGGTGTTGTCCTGCGGTGGTACAACAGGAGCTGCAGCTCCGTGGGGAAACTGGGAAGAAAGGCTGGGGCATGAAGAGGGGCACCTGGAGGTTCATTTCTGGGAGGGTTTGCTTTTCAAGGGGAAACACAGAAGTGTCAGAGCAAAGCAGCAATCACTGCCACATGCGCCGTGGTCTTCCATGGACAAGGTCTTCTTGGACGAGGGGGCTTCACTGGCACAGGTTGCCCAGAGAAGCTGTGGCTGCCCCATCCCTGGAGGTGTTCAAGGCCAGGTTGGACGGGGCTTGGAGCAACCTGGGCTGGTGGGAGGTGTCCCTGCCCAGGGCAGGGGGATGGAACTAGGTGATCTTCAAGGTCCCTTCCAACCCAAACCATTCTATGTNGGAGGTCTCCTTGCCCAGGGCAGGGGGATGGAACTAGGTGATCTTCAAGGTCCCTTCCAACCCAAACCATTCTATGTTCTGTGATTCCCCAGCAGCGCACCCCCACCGCGTTTGCACCCAGGAGCCCACGGAAGTCTTGGTTGCATACAAAGCATCGATGCCCATGGTGCACCCAGGATTTTAACCCAAGCTGTTCCCCAACACTCACGTCATCCCCATTACCCCCCAGGGTGCAGGAGAGCCAAGTGGAGCAGGGCTGGGCCCTCTCCCCACAGAGAAGGGGCTGCACTCCCCCATCCCAAACTCCTCCTCAACCTCTTGAACCCAACGCTAATCTTCTAGCACTCCCAAGCCCACCACAAATTCCCACAATCAGGACAACTGCCCACCCCTACCAGCCCATGCCGGGGAGGCCAGGACTACCCGCCCCCCCCAACCCAGCAGGGGGAGGCCAGGTCTACCCCCGGACCTGGAACCGGGGTTCACATTCCCACAGGGAATTAAAGAAGCCAAAAAACATCACATCAGGTTTTTTTTTTTTGTCTTTTCCAATAGTCTCACTTTATTAGATACCACATCAAGAGAGGATGTTGTGCTGCATGCAGCGGAAGACTGGAGTATTTCTAGTTCCTGTGTAACATTTTCTTTGTCTCTTAATAGTTGTAAACGGATATTTTGCTGTAAAATCACTGCATGCGAGTTTGAATGCAAACAGCAGTAGAAGAGGCTTTTTTTTTTTTTCACCATTCCCAATCCATATGTGCATGCTTTATTTACAACGAAAAGAAAAGTCATTCAGGGCAGAAATCACCATCAGAAAAACTCAGAAGAGGGCGGGCAAACGGAGACGAGGACTGTGGTTTGCACAACAGCGAGAGGGGGACTGGCGAGTTGCACTTTAGTTTTAGGGCTGCAAAGAGATGATTTGAGTACTGTTCGACCGAAGGGGAAGCAGGCTGAGCAGAGAATGGCAATACAGGACGTGGGCAAAGGCAACCTTAATTTAATTGTTCTGCACACGCAAAGGAGGCTGGGCTGCTGCAGGTCTGGAATAAATTAAAGTAGTGCTCAGATTATTTTTTTTTACTCTTTTTTTTTTTTTTTTAAGGTAATTTCACCCCCAGCCACACATTCCCCCCGCACAGCTCCGAAGCGCGCTGTGCCCAACTGCTGCTCTGAGAGGTTTAGGCAAGGGCTGTGCGCAGGTTTTAGGCAGGTCCAGCACTCTGGAAGGGACAACGGTGGCATCCTACAGCCGAACCATCTCTGCCCGGAGGGGTGAGACCCCCGGCACGGCTGCACTGGGGACAGAGGGAAACGATCCAAAAAGTCCCTCCCCAGCTCTCCTGGAGCCCCTTTAGGGACTGGAAGGCCGCAATAAGATCTCCCCGGAGCCTTCTCTTCTCCAGGCTGAACAGCCCCAACTCTCTCAGCCTCTCCTCACAGGAGAGGTGCTCCAGCCCTCGCATCATCCTCGTGGCCCTCCTCTGGACCCGCTCCAGCAGGTCCATGTCCTTCTTATGTTGGGGACTCCAGAGCTGGATGCAGTACTCCAGGTGGGGTCTCACGAGAGTGGAGTAGAGGGGCAGAATCCCCCCCTCGCCCTGCTGGCCACACTTCTTTTGATGCAGCCCAGGATGCGGTTGGCCTTCTGGGCTGCGAAAGATGCTCGTTGCAAGTCAGCACTCAGAGCGAATTCTGCTGGGGTAATAGTGGTGATGGGGAAAATAATTTAAAAAAAAAAAAAAAAAAGTAGTATCAAGACGAGGAAAATAACTCATCCAATTCAAAAGAGCGAGCTCTGCGGTACAGCCGGATTGAGGACACGCCACAGGACAGCAGACTACAGCAGCGCTTGCAAGGGAGGTCATGGGAGGACGGCGTGGACCGACGGGGCCGGGGCTTCACGTTTCATACAACATGCGCAGTGACCAACAATGTATTCCAGCGGTGGTTAGGGTGTTACTATCGACATCGCTATGCTTGAGGTTGTCCAGAGACAGCGGACGGTACCAAACCCGACCAGCAGCAGTCTGAGAGCGTCTTGACTCTCCCGCTATTGCGAGCAAATCAAACACCTCCAGACCATCATTAAAGCACAGGTTGGAGACAATGGTTCTTGTGCAGATTTACAAAAAAAAAAAAAAAACAAAATCCAAAACCAAACCAAAAACCAGCCCCAAAGTTTGGAAGACCTCTAACCGTTCCAGCTAATTTCAGCATTTGTGGTATTTTAAAGCAATAACCCTTGCACGCATCAGTTAGTTGGTGGGAAGCATCTTCTCCCTCGGCTTCCCTCCTGCGCGTGGTACGGCAAAGGCTCGGCCATGGCAAGGACAGTCGGAGGAGGGCGCAGGGACAGCCCTCGGGGCTCAGCTAGTCGCCACCGCGCAGCTAGGGCGAGACGGGGAGGTAGGCACAAGCTTGAAACACGGGTGGGCTTCTTACGGCAACGGGGCGCGCGAGTTCCTCGGGCGAAAGGAACCGCGCGTGGCGAGAGGAAACGAGCACGAACCAACCCAAATCCGTTTCCCCGCGAGCACGGAGTGACTCCCTATTTCTCATTATTCTATTATTGGCGGATCTTCACAGCAAAGGATGTGCCACAATATTGCTCAAGTGTACCGAATCGGAACTAAAGCTCAAGCGGGACTCGCGGGATTACACCAGTGACGCAGGCGTTGGCCTAATCACAACACCACAGATACCGGGCTACGGGTACGACCCACACCAAAGCCAAAACAGCTTTTTCGTTATTGCGACTGAGGTATGGATATCACACAAGCAGAACGGGCCGATGCTCCGACACCAGCACTCAACTCCCCCCTCTCCCAACGCCGGACCAGCGCGCGGCCGGGCCGGTGGCCACGCGTCCCGCTGGGAGATAAAGGAGCCACAAGCTGGTGGCGATGGGACGAGCCACAGGAGCGGAGGCTGGAGGAACACAGAGCATCACACACACACGCACGCACACACACACACGCACGCACCAGGAGGGCTATCACGGCGTGCGTGAGACTAGTGAGAAAGAGGAACAGTCAGAGGGTAACTATTGCTTGACAAAATTACACACCAGGGTAATTCAATGACCCCCACTCCCCCCGCAAAAAAACCAACACAACCCAACCCAACGGAAGTGAATAGAAAAGATCTGGGTTAGTTTTCAGGTGGAGGTGAGGACAGGGCACAGAGGATGCTCGGAGGAGGCAGAAGAGCGTCGCTGCCCTGGGACCGGAGGCGTGTAGCAAGGCATGACCGTGCTGGAAGACAGACATCAGAGATCTACGGGGGCTTGGCAGAGGGACGGGCTACTTGGGGTGGGTCGGGCAGCGGCTTCCTTTAATCGCTGGCAACGTGGTTCTCGTTTTGGAGGGTGTGCCAGCGTTCAATCTTCTTGTCCTTGTTCTTCAAACATTCATACCAGTGTTTCAAGCGCTCCCCCTTAGCCGTGATGCCGAGCTGACAGCCGCCTGGAAGAAAAGGAGGAGAGACATCATATCCAGAGATGATGCTGATGTTCCAGGAAACCATTTCCGTGGAGACAAACCCCATGTTTGGGGCATTTCTCTCCACCTCCTGGATTTAAAATGTAGCAGAAACACCTAGAGCTGCTCTGCCCGCACGGAAGACCCCGCAGGATGCTGGAGGTGGGGCAGGACAGTGGGTGTACCGTATCTGACGGCCCGAGACAAGCGCCCAACCAACCTGCACGGTCCCACCTCAAAGCTCAGCCTGGGGGTTCCTCACAGGGCCGGTGACCTACGCATCCCTCCCGTACGGCGAGCGCTATATCGGGCATCGAAACCGCGACCCAGAGCAGGGAGACTTGCAGCTCACCAATGTAGTCGTTCGATTTCCCGATGTCGTAATCCCAGACAGAGATGTCCAGCGACTTCTTGGCCAGATCGCTGTGCTTTATGTCATAGAAGAACTCCTGCAGGCGGAGAACACCCACATCACCCCAAGCGCCCCACCAAAATACACCCGGAAAAACGCAGTTCGAGAATTGCAAATGATCTCTCTGTTCGGCCTGAATTCAAAATTTAACAATTCAAAATTTAACCACAGGATATTTAAAATACACTAATGAGGAGCAAATGCCGCTTCCCTGCGGCACCCCTCCCCCCAGGACCCCAGCAGGCTGCACAAACCCATACGCTGAGCTCACCCCTTGTACCTAAGTGAGCGCTTTGCGGGTGTCCCATCGAGGCACCACCAGCCATGGGACCCCCCCCGGGGACGCTCGTCCCACCCCCACGCCTCACCAGGGTGACCCGGCGTCGGCAGCGCAGGCGGCAGGGAGATTTCGGCGTGTACGGCGCTGCCCCACGCTGAACTGGGGAGATCTGTCATGGCAAAGTAATTCCTAAAGCATTCCTGGGTGCAGAAGGGGGAAAGGAGGCTGAGGGAGGAACCAAACCTCAGGAAGGACGTGGACCTGTTGGAGCGGGACCAGAGGAGGCCCCGGAGCTGCTGCGAGGGCTGGAGCCCCTCTGCTGGGAGGACAGGCTGGGAGAGTTGGGGGGGTTCAGCCTGGAGAAGAGAAGGCTCTGGGGAGACCTCAGAGCCCCTTCCAGTGCCTAAAGGGGCTCCAGGAGAGCTGGGGAGGGACTTTCTACAAGGGCATGGAGTGATGGGACGAGGGGGAATGGCTTCAAACTGGAAGAAGGTAGATTTAGATGAGATCTGAGGAAGAAATTCTTGGCTGTGAGGGCGGTGAGCCCCTGGCGCAGGTTGCCCAGAGAAGCTGTGGCTGCCCCATCCCTGGAGGTGTTCAAGGCCAGGTTGGACGGGGCTTGGAGCAACCTGGGCTGGTGGGAGGTGTCCCTGCCCAGGGCAGGGGGTGGCACTGGATGATCTTCAAGGTCCCTTCCAACCTAAACCATTCTATGATTCTATGAGTTTGCCTTTCGCCTCCTCCACACAATGTAGTAATTGGTTAAATTGATTTAATAACATAAAAATTAGGTCTGTCCTTACCTCATTAAACTCGGGATTCAATGTTTTCTTCTTAATCTGTGTCTTGTGCTTGGCCTTTTTTCCCATGTCAGGTTTCAGCCAACTGGGGGCAATAGAGAACAGCTCAAAACTCAAGTGCAAGAACAGTGTGAGTTTGTAAGCTTAAAAAAAAGTAAAGTTTGGGGCTAGAAAAAAGCAACCGAAGATACTTAAGGCAAAGGAACGGGTTAGCCAGTCTCCCTTCCCGTCTTCTAAAATTATCTGAAATAAATGCAAAATGACTAAAATCCTGAATATTCCTCCCCCCCCCTCGGATTTCCAGTCGAGACATGGGAAACCATTCTACGGAATGGTCTACGTAGAAACCTTTCTATGGGAGCATCTCCTGCCCAGAGCCACTGGGTAACCTCCAGACAGCAGAGAGCCCGCACACCCACTCTTGATGTCCTTCAACACCACGCACTGGTCCCACGTCTTTTTCCCCCCAAGCCACGCTAAAAGAAACGGTTGTAGATGTTTTACGGCGCAAAAGCGAGTGAAGTCTGCGTTCTGGTGGGGAGGAACCTGCCGAGAGCGCGGAACGGCTGAAACAAGTCAGGGAATATGGAATATGAGCAGCTGGTCCGGTCACCAGCAGACGAGGGCAACTGCATGGCCGGTCACCGAGCCCAGCTGCTGGAAAAACCCAGCCAAGATGTATGAACGCACGCAGAGATGGGGAGAAACGTGGCAAAAAAATAATTAAAAACCCCTAAAAATAGCCCATTACTGTTTAATACCACCCAGACCAGTCTGCTCAGCCAAGGTAGGTTCACCTAGAGACTGTGGGGACAATTAGGGCTCGGGCTTCGCAGCCCGGCTGCAGACCCAGAACTCAATTGTAGAGTTGGCATTAATCAGATTCCGCGTTGGAAGTTGATTTGAAACCCAAAAGCCCCCATCTTCTGTTGGTGGGAATGGAAAGTATAAAAAAAAAAAATAAGAGAGAAACTGAGAAGGAAAACTACTCAGTTCTGCTCAGCTACAAAAAGATGTGCAAAATGTTCAACATGAGAGTTATTGAATGAGTTTTAGGGAGAACAGGGGTTCTTTCTGAAGGCAAGAAAGAAACAGCAACGAAAACCGCAACCAGGAATGACTGCGGGGTCCTCTCCGTGTCACGGTTTATGAGATCCGAGTTAAAACGATCTTATTCCCCCCCGTTCGCAGGAGCCACCCGACAAGCGCCGCTCCCCCATCGCCCGCCTCTGCCAGCACCGACGGCCGCGCTGCTGCTCGAGGAGACCTTCTCCCCCTCCCAGCGAGGCATCGCCGCCACGAACCGCAGCAAACACCGCTGTCCGTATTAATTAAGCCAATTTTTTTTGCAGCGGATACATGGCACGGGACGGGGACAGGCACAGCAGAGTGATGCCTATGCTGCTTGTCACCCATGGAGGGACATCAAGCCACTCCTGCCCTGAAGCCACGATGGGTCAGAGGTGGGGAGAAGGATCTCTTGTCCTCCAGCTCTACAGGTACAGGGCGGCTGTTGGGTCTCTGCATTTGGGAACCTCCGGGGAGTGGATGAACCCAAGGGCTGGAGAGAAGGATCTCTTGTCCTCCAGCTCTACAGGAACAGGGCGGCTGTTGGGTCTCTGCATTTGGGAACCTCCAGGGAGNCCAAGGGCTGGAGAGAAGGATCTCTTGTCCTCCAGCTCTACAGGTACAGGGCGGCTGTTGGGTCTCTGCATTTGGGAACCTCCGGGGAGTGGATGAACCTAAGGGCTGGAGAGAAGGATCTCTTGTCCTCCAGCTCTACAGGAACAGGGCGGCTGTTGGGTCTCTGCATTTGGGAACCTCCAGGGAGCAGCCGGACCTAAGGGCTGGGTGAGTCTCACCTAGCTTCAGCCATGGCAGAGGTACTCAAGCAGAGCGTTACCACCTCGCACAGGCATCGCCAGTGGGCAGCTTAGTCCTGCACAAGGTCTCAAGGTGCTTGGGAAACACTCTCTTCTCTCCGGTGGTTTTGGAAGGAGCTCTCAGAGGATCAACTACCGCCCGCGGACAGCGGGTGGCTCCACGACCACGCGTTGCCGCGCTCCGCCAGCCCCAGCTCTCACTCACAGTTTAACGAAAGGGTCTGAGTATCCGTTGGCATCCATGGCTGCTAAATGCACGCAGCGTACGATGCCGACGATCAAGCCGCCCTGCTGGGTGCTGTACATGAGGGACACGAGGATCTTCCCGCGCTCCTCCACATCCCCGCCACGATCTACCTGCAAGAGGAAGCAACCAGAGATGAGGACACGGGGACTGAGCGAGGAAGATGGTCAACTGCAGAGCAGATGAGACAAGATGGATACAAGGGAACCTTGTATCTCCACGAGGAGGGGTAAAAAAAAGGGGCTCGTACATGAGAGATCATGGGCAAAACGTGCATGGAGCACATCGTCCTCCAAGGATTCTTACCTCCTCCTCATACAGTGCCATCCCACGGGATGAGCCGGTTGTTCCAGCACGCTTCATCTTGGATGGGGAAGGGAAAGAGACTGCCGTGAGTGACTGCACTTGGGAGAGGCACCATCCTACAGCAAAAACACCCACGGGAGCCCAGCCCAGGTCTTTCACTGGCTTATGGAGTGGAAGGGGCTCAGGTATCTTCACCTGCTCCATCAACCTCCACCTCAGCAGAGTCAACACCTCACCCACAGCACTGGGGAGCAGAGCTCAGAGATAGAACCACCTGCCTTCTCCTCCACAGTGACATACATCAGCATAGGCCGGCAACGCCAGCAGATCTGCAGCCACCAGGGAGGTCCCCAGAGTCACATCCCCTGGATTCCTACCACACTCTTATCTCCTTGATGGGTCATATCAGCCCAGCCATGGGTGGGAATCCAACTCCTAAAAATGCCAGTGAGGTCAGGCACCTACAGCTCTTGGCTGGTTCCATCTCCAGGCTCACCACTAGCTGCCGCACACACCATGTGTTCCCACCATCAACATTAACGGTAGCAGGAAGACGTTTCACAGAAACTCACTGGTATTACTCTCTCCAAGCAGATGTTGAAGTTCTTTTTCTGATTGGCTTTGAGTTTTTTCAAGGAAACTCTAGTTTCTCCAATAAACTCATTGTGGCCAAATTTGTCTTCATCACACACGGAGATCCTGATGGGAACAGGAAAGGTGAACATCAGCCAGGCTGGAGCAGTACCTGACTCGGGAGCACAAACCCCCTCCTGGAAGGGCACTGCTCAGGGGTGGACAAAGCAAAGCACCCTCGAAGCCTCCATCCATCCGGCTCTCCCCTCTGACCAAAAGCGGTCAGAAAACCCAACTTGTTTTGCCAGAAAAAAAAAAAAAAAATCAACATTGTGAATATGTTATGTGCTCTATGATGGGGCAACCTTAGTAAAGGTGGACATTTCCTGTAGGATGGAAATGCCAAAAATTTTAGAGACATCTAAATGTTTTGCTGGGACGCTGTCAAATCACGCACAGATGTGCGACACAATCTCTACGCTGATAAGAATAATAGTAACAGCGATAATTTAATATTAAATGATGGGGTCATAATGCCTTCCTTTCTCTTGTTAAAAAGGACCATCAAAATCAGCATGTTCGTGTGAAGGACGCTGATTTTGACAAAAAAAACCAACCCTTTGCATTTCCAGGTGCTCTGTCAACACCTGCACTCTGGTGCCGTGCCCCCCTGAGGAAGGCTGGCTGGCCGTGCTCCGTGCGAGGAGAGCCACGGTCCCCATCCCGCCACGCGGCTCCTCTGCTTGCCTGAGCGTTTTCCTTTGCATGTCCTCATCTGTGATGCCGTGGTACACCAGGGTCTCGTTCCACACAGGGTTACGGGTGTTGCGCAGCGTCTTCGTTCTCAGCTTATTTGACTGTGGCATCAAAACAAAAGACGGCATAATTACATCCCCGAACTCCTCCCCGCCTAAATTTCAGCTCCTGGCGGAGGAATGTTAATGAGATGCTCCATCACTTCTGGCTCACAAGAGGTGGTTTGACTGGGGCACGGAGGACTCTGCAGGACGTCACCGCTGCCTGCTGAGGCTGTCGCGCCGGCGAGCCATCAACACCAGGTGAGCATCACCGACCCGACAAGGTGGACCTTCACGCAAGCACCGGGGACTCTGTCACCTGCAGTGGCCAGAGTGGCCTTCACCACCCGGCCTTCTCCACTGCTTGGGCTCTTCTCCTTCAAGGACACTTGTGTAAGGCTTGCAATGGGGCAGGCTGTGGGGGGGGGCTTGGGGAACGGCTCTCGTGGTCTGAAGGAGATGACAGCTTGGGAAACGAGGAGCTCCATCACTTGGTCATGTGTTTTTCACAAACACATGCGCGCGATAAAAAGGTTCGACGGGAAAGAGCAGCCAACAGGAGAGCAACAGAAAGCACAGCCGCTCCCAAGATCACGACACACCTTGATTTACCCTGCACGAGACGTAGGCGGCCAGAAAGTCCCTGCGCATAAAGCCAACCTGTAAATATCAATCCAAAGGTTTTACTATCCATTTTTCCCTTCTTTTTTTTTTTTTTAACCCTTAGTTCCTCTGAGCAAAACTTGGCTGCGGGGAAGAGCTTTGCAGCCCCCGAGCAAGGATCCAGCTCCCCTCGGGCACGGGGCCAGCCGCGGGCATCCCTCCCTCAAAGGTTTCCCCACCGAGAGGAGCTTAGCTGGGCTGGGGAGGGAGATTTCCAGCGCTCTCCTGGACGGGGAGAGGGGAGTTTACTCAGACTTTATTCAGGGGTTATTTCTTCACAGCTCTAACGAGGGGACGCTGCAGCTTCGAAGCGAACGGATCTTTCAAACTCCGGTAATAATGAGATTTAGCGTCAGATGTTTTGCGATGCGTTAACGGTGTCGCCTCCTCCGGAGCTCCCTCCCATCCCTAAGCAGATCCCTGTCTGCAGCAGGAGCTGTTCCTCGGGGACGGGAGAGCATCTGCAAGCGTCGTCGCTTTTCAGACATCCCTCCCGGGTAAAAGAGCGGCAGTGAGCGATTTGCGGGGAGAAATCAGGGAGACGAAGTCTGACGCAGCGAAAGGACCTCAGGGGGCTTCGAGAAACCTCTGCTCCATCCCCAGCCCAAAACACCCCCCAAACCCAGGCAAAGCCTCACCTTGCTGGCGCCGGGCAAGAGGTGCAGTTTGACGTAGGGATCCGCCAGACCGTTGGAGTCCATTGGCTTTAAGCCCTAAAAGATAATAAGGAGAACACGGGGCGTGAATCCTCCTTCCGCGGAGGCAGGGAAGAGAGAAAGCCACCCGGGGAGCAACTCGGGAAAGGGAAAATGTGTTCAGCAAGCCGAGAGTCTCCTCCACCCCGAGCCGGCGTGGGTGCCATGATCTGCTGACAGAGAAGCCCCACTCGGGGAAAAGCCCCACGGAGATCGGAAGAG
>VUYV01000529.1:101583-113631 GCA_008711295.1 Anarhynchus alexandrinus
AAAAATAATGAAAAAGTAAAAAAGTAAAAATAATAAAAAATAAAAATGAAAAATAAAAATATAATAAATGAATAAATAAATAAAATAAATCTCCCCCACCGCTAATGTTCATTGACGCGCAATCCAAAGAGCATCACATCTGAGACTAATTCTTACCAAACGGGGCAGAGCTGGCGAAAGGCTGTTCGTAAGCACTTTTCGGGAAGGAATCCCCACCACTCACAGCTCCGTTCCCCTGGTTTCTGCGGGAAAGCCGGCAGAGGAGAGCGCGGCACGCTGTCACCCCGAGCCCGGGGAGGGGTTGGGGGGGGAGCAGCGCATCGGCGGGACGCCCGCCGAGCCCCGGGCAGCACGAACAGCCGCTGCCGAGGTGACACCCGCCGAGGCCGTCAACGGACCCGCTCCTAACTATTTCTAAAAATGAGTAAATAAATCCACCGCTCTGGGGGCCGCCGAGGAAGACCGCGTGGCACAGCTGGAGCACCCCGTGCCCGCACCGCATATGCGCACTTAATATTTAAGGGTTCTTAAGCAGGCGGGGTGATGGGTTAAGGCTCCGTTAAGGAGGGGCTTTGACGTTCTCCAAGGCACAGCTCCTGCCCGGACCTGAGTGGTTTCCCTGCAAGTTAACAAAACGCAGTTGATGCTTAAGCTCAGCAAGAATAAAATGCTCCTCTCTAATGAAAAAAAAAAAGGCACAACACCTGAGAAATGGGATTATGGAGATCCCCTCCGGAACACCATCCCCAGCACAGCGAGTCGATACCTAATTAGCAGCATTATTTCACCCGGCACCTTCGCCCAGGCAGGGTAGAGAGATGTTAAAAGCAAACACGGGCGCTTCTCGCCCTCTGCTCCCCGCCGGGCGCATCGGCACCAGGGATGCCCGCGGCACCCACCAGCGACAGCGGGTACCCCACCACGGATGGAGCTGGGGCAGCACCAGTTCCCCCAGGAGCCGGTCCCAAGGCGTGGGCAGCCCCGAGGCTGAGCATCACTCAGATGCTTCACAGAGAGCTCATTTCTGGGTGGGCGGAGGGATGAACCGCCAGGACAGGCGGCTGGAGGGGGATGATGGATCCATCCCTGTTCCCAAAACAAAACACCTTGTGGTGAGCCATGGCTTTGCCCGTGCTCACGACTGGGCAAGCAGCAGCTTCACTCCCTGAAATGAGATGTTATTAACGATCCCTTCTGGACCAAAAGAAAAAAAAAATAAATAATAAAAAAGGTAAAAATCGATGAGACTATAAATTCTTGGTCCAGAACACAGCAGCTCCTTCCCTTGCTTACAGGTTCCTCCTGGCCAAGGACCAACGCCAGCTCAAAAAGCTCCCCTGCAGGCTCCCTTTCAGGAGAAACACTGCAGTGCAGTAGCTGCCGGCCAGGAAAGCAGCCAAGCGAGCGCTTCCCCCCTCCGCGCCGTGCTTCGGGCTGGGCTGGGCCGGCCACCAAAGTCCCGGGGTCCCTCCCGTCCCACCAGCGCCCCGGTGCCGCTGTCACCAACCGCCTTACCCGATGCGCTCCTGCTCCATCTCCTCCATCTTCTCGGCGCGGGCGATGACGCGGTTGATGATCTCCTTCTCCTCGTCCGTCAGCTCCTCGTTCTTGCGCTGCCGGTCGGGCTGGCCGCCCCGCGCCGCCCAGCCAGCGGGGAGCCTGCGGGGAGAGCGGGGGGGACGGGGCTTCGTCCGCAGCTCATACGCGGGCACGCAGCCGGGTGCGCGTGGGGACATCACCTGGATGCGCGTGGGCAACAGCCAGGCACCAATTCCCAAGCCCAGGGAAGATGGGGTACTATCCCTCCCCACCCCCCAACCTCTCTCCCGGCAGGAAGCCCGCAAACGGTCCCCCCAGCCCCGAGTTGGAAGCTCTTTTGCCATTTTTGGGGGGGTTTCATATCCAAACACGGAGAAAACCCATTTCCTTTTCAAAAATATTCTCGTTATTCCCACGTTAAGCATCAAGTGAGACGGCTGATTTCGCACCCCGCTCTCTGCCGCCTTCGCCGGCGCGCTGCGGTACCGGGGCGCCGGCCGCAGGAGCGGGCGCTTTTTGGGGTACGTTCCATCAAACACGGGAGGTTTTTCCTCTCCTAACGTAATTTCCCAAGAGCCTTCCGCAGAGCGAGCGCAGCCCGGGCACGAGGCAGCTTCAACGCGGTGACACGGCAACGTCTGCCGCTCAGCCCTGCGAATTAGCAGGCGGCAGAGGGGCAACGCTAACGAAGGACACAAAAGCCCACCCTCCTCTCATCCCTCTACTCACCTACAGACCTTTCCAGGGTTTTTTTTCCCCCTGGGGCCGAGCAAACCCGCGTGGCCTTAAACCTTAAAATTCATTAAAACCCTGTGCAACGCTTCCCAAAATTAATTGCGCTTTTTTTTTTCTTGCATCCAGGGCATGAGTTTTCCTGTTCTCTCAAGACCGTTCGAGTAGCGGGTAAAGAGCAATAGGCCAAAAAAAAATAAAGCAGGCGAGATACTTACTGCTCCTTCTCGCTGCTGGGAGGCACAGGGAAAGAGAGGGGACACGGATTAGGTGAGAGAAGGGACGAGGACAGCTCAGCCCCGGCTCTCCCCGCCTCGGTCCCCGACAGCACATCCCTCCCCACGAGCTGTCCCCGCTGTTCCTCCAAAGCGGCACGGAGCCGCAAGCTCCGAACACGAGCTTTGCCCGGCTCCTGCATCGTCCGGGCACCCGAACCCACCTCCCACCCGTGGGCGCTGCCACCACCCCTCCAGCCGGGATGGGGACGCGCCACGCGGTGGCACGCAGCATCACCCCGCACGGTGGCCGTCCCCACCGCCTTTCTCAGCGGGTTTAGGAGGCGACGTGGCAAAACGGCCCCATCCGACCGCTGCAAACCCAAATCCCAACGTCCCCAGAGGAGGAACCGGGGCGGCTGCACCCCTTGGGGACTCCCCTCCCTCCCGCACCAGCAGCATCCCCGTGACCCCGGCCCCATCCTCTCACCTGGCCCGGAGAGACATGGTCCTGTCGCTGGGGCACATCCACCGGTCAGAGCTGCCACCCANCAGCAGGCTGTAAGCGGGGAAAAAAAAACCCCAAAAAACCCAAATCACCACAAAATCACGCTGGGCAGGGCTTTATTTTTGGCATTAAGAGGAAGGGGGAGCGGGGAGAGAAACAGGAATGTCACTTTAGTCGCTGTCTCAGTATCGCGCACGAGACGCGGGAGCCGACAGCCGCCACCCCCCCCTCCCAGGAGGGCAGCGCAGCCGCGCTCCGTGCGGATGTAATTAATGAGATACCTGACCTCACATTAATTATGAGGCTTCAGAGCTGGGAGGGGAGAGGATGTTTCCGCTTCAGAGAAAAATCCCCAAACTAGGAAACTTTTTCCCCCCAAATCCCGGCACGTCTCGCTCTCCTCCCCCAAAACCACGTTCCCTCCAGAAGAAAACTCCCCCCTTTTTCATCGTTGTTTGCTAAAGTTTTCGCAAAATGACGCCCGGAGAGGCACCGGAGGAGGATGTGACAACAGGACCTGAACGCAATATTCCGTCTACGCACCTCCAAAAGATTCATCAAGACAGGGACCGCTCCAAACCCTTCTCCTTTCAGCAAAACTGACAGTTTTCATTAAAAAAATAAATGGATGTAAAAATTCAGAGCCTGAGCGCTAATTTATTCCCACTTTCTGGGGGCGTTTTACCCCTCCACCCACCGCCCCTACTCGCGGACGGGGACCGAATGGCGAAACCCGCGCTGATGCCAACCAGCGTCGCCCACGGCGCAGGGACGGACCCATCCGCCCCCGTCGTCTCTTTTTGGGGGAAAAGCAGTGCTTTTTACGCAGGGGAACGCCGCAGGCAGAGCAGTGCCCCCCAGCCAAGGGCAGGGCAGGACCCGTCCTCCTGGGCAGCCCCTCATCCCTGCCCAGCCCGCGGGGTGCCAAGGGATGCTGCCACTACGCCGCGCGTCGCTGTCACACCTGGAGCCGTCTTGGGATGGTCCCCAGGAGCAGAGGGGGCAACTTGTGGGTCCGCGGATGGCGTCGCCCACGAGACAGCGCTTGCAAAGGGAGAAGCTCGGGTCGAACCTCCCTTTACAGTCGTTAAGGTAGAAATAAAAGAGCAAAGAGTGAAAGGCAACCCGTCCCCAAAGGTTTGCTGCAACACTGATGAGAGCACAACGCAGCGAGGAGGATACGGGTCGCCCCTTCGTTAGGACCCCCCCGCTCATGGGGAAGTTTTTGTGAGCTCAGCTAATTCCCCCCCTCCATCTCTCCTGCGGAAGCGGAGCCGGCGCGGGGTCCCCGCTGGTATCCCCCCCGCAGCGGCAGCCTCCCGCCTGCATTGCTCGCAGCACCTGCATTTGAATCGCTTCCTCCTGCCTGCAGCACAACTTCAATAAAAACCAAAAAACCCATCACCCTATAAAACCCCAAACCCCTCTGCAGAGCCTGACCCACGGGCAGCGGGGCTGCTCCCAGCCCGTGGACCATTCATCCTCCTGAATCTGCTGCCCCGGGAAGATGCTGCCCCAAACTCATCCCCGGTTGGAAGGAACCGCTCAGCTGCCCCACGTCCCACTGGGTCCCCGCCCCCAAACCAGCATCCCAGAGCTGCCACTGGGCCCCGGCAGGACCGGAGCTGAACCCAAACCCGACAGATGCACCTTTGCAGGGCACGACGCCACTCCGGCTCTCAGCACAACTCCCACGGGAGCACCGGGGAGGCTGTTGCAAGGAGAGGATGGAAAACAAAGAGTTTGCAAAACCGCCCCACTGAAATGACAAACTCGGAGCCACGAAAAAACGTGCCGCGTTCCCAGAAAGGGGGGGGGGAAAAAAACCCCCATAATTCCCATCCTCCACTTTCTGCTCTGCACCGTTGCAGGGGTTTCTCCATCCGTCTCCGAAGAGTCGGCAGAGATTTGAGCATCACCTTTGCTTCACTGATAACTTCCAAAAAAAAAAAAAAAAATAAAAAAAATAAAAAATATATATAAAAGTGACACACAGGGGGTAATTAGCGCTCCGCTGGTTTCATACAGCGACTATTCCTGTGCCAAACCAGACGGCTCTGACTGACAAGGTCAGTTAAATAAGCAAATTGTTCATTTACATGCCCACCGCCACCTCCACGGTCCGCACTGCAGCACCCAACTCCTGCCGGGGATCCGGGCTCCCGCTGCGGCCGGCAACGGCGGCGTCTCGCGGGGCCGCACGCCGATTTAACGGGGTGCCCCGGGAGGGCAGCGCCGTGCCGCCAGCACCCATTTTTGGGGGAGACGAGGGTGGATAAAGGACTTGCCCAAGGTCACGCGGAGCCGGAGCGGCCACCTCAGCCCCGAAAGAATAGGGGGAAAAAAACCTTTTGGTTTTTTTTTTTTTTCTAGCAAAGAGGGTAGAGCGATCACCGGCGCTTTGGCCGGTGGGGAGGAAAACTCCTTCCCCCAACTAGAACTTTCTGCTAATAACAGAGAGGCCGCCGGTGTTTCGCGTTGTTGCGGATGGAGCAGAGCCCGGGGCCGGCTCCGGGAGGAACACACAAGCCTTTCCCTCCGCCTATAAATAATAGATTTTGAAGATCTACTTTGCATTACTTCCAGCAACCGCTCTCGCTTGCCCTAATGCTCGGTTCTGCATTTTTAAGCGCGCAGCAAAGAACAAACTAACAGCTTACGGCGGCTTTTTGCCCCCCACTAAACCCTCGCTCGCCAAGAAAAGGACGTGGCGACGCAAATCGCCATCGCAGCAGCAGCATTTAGTGAATGAAGTGGAAATACCCCACCCTAAGAGGATGCTGAGACCACCCAGGGTCCGGCCATCCCCAGGGGGTCCCAGGACCTTCTCCCCCAGGTCCCTCTCGTCCCCGCGCGGCGCCGGCTGCTCGAGGTTCCCCGATGGCGAGGGGGAGGTCAGGAGGAGCGAGGTGGCAGCTCCCGCCGGCGGGAACGCGGCGCGCGTCCCGGCCGGAGCCAGGAATAGAAGCTCGGTCTTAATTTCTGGCCTTAAGGAAGAGCCACATGACTCTCATCGCGCCGCTCCATTACTTCTGTATGACGGAGCCCCTGAATCTGATCGTGCCTTAATAAAAAGGGATTGACCGGCTCCCGCGAATCGCTCTGCCTTCTCCCCCCCCAGCCGCCGGCGCTGGCGTCCCGCTCCCGGACACCGCTCGCTCCCAGCCAAGAGGTTGCCGATGCACGGGCCCAGCGCCAGCGCCCAAAATCCGGCGGACGCGGCACCGGCGCCACGCTCTGCCCCAACAGGTCCCCCTCGCCCATCAGCAGGGAAAGGCAGTGGGACCCCCCCCCCCCCCCGGCCCCGGGGNGAGGGACACAGGGGGTGGCTGGTGGCACCGGCAGGACCCGAAGCCACCGGAGGGACCCACGCTGCCACCACCGACGGGGCATCTGCGAAGAGAGACCGTCGGAGGGCTGCCCAAACGCGCTGGTTTTGCCACCTGGAAATAACACAGCGGGGTAGAAACCGGAAAACGCGGTGTTTTAAAGAGCGCCGGTGCAATAATGAGGTTTTTATGGCTTCACACTTGGCGGCGCCTGCAGAGATCGTCTCCACCGGCAAAGACACTGACACAGGCAACCTATTTCTCCAGCCTCCTCAGCTCTGCAATGCAGCTTTCTTAAATATTGAATAAGTCTGCCGCTCCACACCACCTGCCAGTGCCAATGATGAGGTAATTTTTTGCATTGACAGAGCCTAATGCCGTTAATCGGGTTCGAAAGCGGCGGTTTCCGAGCCCGGCCGCTCACTCGGCGCAACGCTCTCGCAGCCAGAGCGTCGGCAGCAGCTCCTTATTGCCAGCCAGACCCCAAACGAACGACCCGAACCGCCGCTCGGATGCCAAGCGAGAGGTTATTCCTGCCCGTCAGCACCCACCAAACAGGAGGGTTTTGAACTCGGATGGATCCGAACACCGTCCTCCGTCAGGCCGGTGGGATTTTTCACACCGGCTCCGTGGCGGGCACGGGAGGTGATCCCCGCTCCCCAGCGGGATGGTGGAGCTGGGGACGGGGAGGGAAAAATAGGGTAGGAGCGTGGGACTGCCCCATGGGGGTCCCCACGCCCTGGGAGAAGGGGTGCGTATTTTGGGGTGACAAGGAGCCGGTAGGAACCCCCCAAGCCGAGCGATGAGAGGAGCAAACACGGAAGGCGGGATGCACCAGCAGCCCCGGGATGGGACCCGTATCTCCCTCCCCGCCTCTCCGCAGGCACACGTGTTCCCAAACACCATTTTTAACTGGAACCACCGCCTCAGGAGTCCATCAGGGCCGGATCCTGCCCTCCCCTCCATGCCCCAGGCCGGTGCGCGGCACCCAGGAGACCTGTGCAAGCCACAGGGGACCCCGAGGTCCCAACCGGAGACGTGGCGCAGACACCGGTCATCCCGTGTCCAGCCCTACCGTGAGCATCTCGCAACCCCAAGGCTCCTCCTTTCCCGGGAAAAAGGGTCTGCTCCAGCGCAGGAGCCACGCACACCCCGCAGCATCCCCCATAGCGTAGGTGTGTATGGCTATAGGGGCCGCCCGACGGTGGGGCGCTCACCCCCCTCCGGGGTCAGGCGGGATGCGGTGCTACCGGATTTACCTGCGGAGGGGGCAAAAGAAGGTGTAAACGGCCCCAAAACAGCTGCTGAAGCAGCTGCGGAACGCCGCAAAGTAATCGGCAGAGCAGATGGAGAGGCGGGAGGGCACCGCGGCCCCGTGGGGTCCCGCGCGCCGAAACTCCCTCGAATCCCGAGATCCCCCCCCACCCAGGGCAGGCAGCGGCCGCGCTTTGTCTCATCTCGGATGCGAATCGGTTTAGAAAGTTTGGGCCCAATTGGGACAGCTGCTTTATGGACGGTGCTTTGGGAAAACAGCCCACGTTCGAGACTTTCCTTTAAAAAAAAAAAACCCAAAAAGAAAGAAGAGAGGCGGATCTCAGCCGGCAGAAACGCGGGAAGCGGCAAAGGGGCACGGGACAGCGGGACTGTCACCCTGTGACCTCCGGCTGTGGCAGCACACGCTGCCGCGCTTCTGCGGGGACCCGCGCGCGCCGCTGGGCTGCGAGGTGGGATCAGACCCCCCCCCACCCCCCCCAAGGGGGGCGCAGAGCCCTCCGACCGCACTGCGGCAAGCGCCGGGCGTCCTGGAAATACAGCTTTTGGGGGGGAAAAGACGTGGAAGTGGCGAGTTCCTAAACCCCCAGCTCGTTTCATCCTTTGGCCCCGCAACTTCCCGGGGCAGCTCGGCACCGGTCGGTTCATCGGGGCTAAGCGCGGCGCCGCAGGTAACCCGTGGCCATGGCCGCAGCCCACAGGTGACGGCAATCCACGGATTAGGGGCGCACAAGAAGCGCAAAGCAACCCCTGGCCATCCTCTGGTGCCCCCCCGATCCCACGGCTGCCCCCACCATCCCAGCCCCACGGCACGCCGGCACGGGCCCGCCGCGACCCGGCACGCTGCTCCACGGCACGATTGATTCGCCCATGCGGCACACCGGAGCCCCCGGGGCTGCGACCCCCTCCGCTGCCCTCTACCTAAATCCGCGCCATGGCCCAGCCTGGAGCAACAGGGCTTGGAGAAATCCGGAATGGCCACGGCTTTGGTTTGGCCAGCGCCTCTGCTGCCTTTAAATTCACGTAAGGTGCTGAGAGATGCCTTTTTGGTCCCCTCTCCCCCTTAATTCCCAGCTCCCTGTCATCCTCCAGCCGAAGATCCATCCCAAGGCAGCCGAGCAGCAGCGCGCAGTCAATTTTATTTAAGCAGTGCGTTGACATTTCCTCCAGCAGCTCCTTCCCAAACCAAACACCGTTATGATGCTGTCACGAGGATTTACTCCCCTTGATGAATCGCAGGAAAGACAACGGCGAAAAGCAATCGCTTCTGGGTTCGTACGACTTACCCACGGCTGCCGGAGCCGGGGCTCTCCGGCCGGGCGATGCCCGAGCGCACCCCGAGCCTACGCGGGGCTATTAAACGCAGCGATGGCAGCGTTGCCATCGGCTCCTCTCGCCGCGGCAGAACCGCTCCAAAGGCTGCTTAGCAACAGATCGCTGCACCGCTCCGGCACGCCGCCCTCGATTCAGGCACTGCCAAGGACAGGGCACGTGCCCGGAGCCGCTGGGATGAACCGGCCCCATCGGGGATGCTGGCGGGAGGATGGCGCAGGGACCACCGCGCACCGCCGGCAGCGGCAGCTGAAGGAAGTTTAGCGATGCGAAAAGGCTGGGGGGGCACCCGCCAGCCCGGCGACGCAAAGCGTGCTCGGAGGCGGCAGGTCCCGCTCGCTGCCCAGGGGGCGGGAGATGTCCCAGCGGCGGTCGAGGACCACGGCACCGCGCTGCGTCGCAGGAGTGACGGCCGGGGCGCGCGCCCCATCCCTGGACCACGTCCCCCGGGGCAAAGGATGCTCGAGGCTGCAAACCTGCCCTCCTCGGGGGGCAGCCGGGGCGGAGGAGCCACGCGGAGCCAGGCACCCCGCCACAGCCCTGCGCAGAGGGGGCCCGATCCGGCACCCACCCCGACCCTCCCCAAGAGCCAGGGGGAGCCCGGCCGCCGGCAGAGAGGAGCGCACGGCTGCCCAGGCTCAGCGGCTGCACCACCCTGGGAGACGCCGGGTTCCCAAACCTCCCCAGTCAGCAAACACAGCTCCTTCCTCCCCCCCCGCACACCCTCATTAAGCATCTGGTTTCGCGCAGCCAGACCTGCCCCCCCGGCACCCACACATCAGGCCCAAAAGGGGAGAGCCCGTACCCACCTCCCGGGGCTGGAGGGGAGCGATGCTGCTCAGCCCCACGCAGGTACCGGCGGGGACGGAGCCAGGGCAGCTTCCAGCACACGAAGGTTATAAACCATCCCGGTCGTTAGGCACCCCAGCTGCTCCCCGGTCTCCAGCTTTAAGGGGGACGGGGGAATTAATCAGGCTGTCCTTGGGGGCACTGCCTCGGGGAGCAGAGCTCTCCTCCTCTTGAGTGCTCAGCTGGGACCACCTGGAGGGATTCATTACCTATCATCGCTAATTGGCAACAACTGCAGTGACATCATCACCTGTCTGCGGGCAGGAGGAGGGCACCGGGCTGGGGCCACCAGCGGTGCTGGCGAGCAGGACGAGGGGCTCCGCCGCAAGGACAGCCCCCGGCACCCGCAGCGGGCACAGAGCACCATCTCCTTTTCAGGTGCCAGAGAAAGTCCCTCAAAACTTAAGCACAAAAATTGACGCCAGAGCCGTGAAACCCCTCACCTTCCCCCCGGCGGTTTTTCTCCCCTCGCCCTTTCCAACGCCGGGCGCCACCAGCACACGCGTACCCACGCGGCCGCGGAGGCGCAGCAGAGTCCCGCAAGGGGCTCCTGGGTTTCACCTTCGCTGCAAAGGATGCTTCCGCAAATAAAACGTGTTTTTTCCACGTTCAGGGCGCTTCTCGGCTCTCCCGGGGAGCCGGGGCAGCGCAAAAAAAGCAAGACTGGGAAGGAGGAGAAAGCAGAGCAGCAGGCTGGAGGCAGTGGCGAGCAGGGGGTGGTATCCGCACCCCGGGTGGGTTGCTGGGTCTGCTGCAGGGGGGCTTCGGCGGCAGCGCAGCCCGCAGCGCGCGCACGCACGCAGGGGGATGGCAAACGGCTCCCACCGCATCGCCTGGATATGGCACAGCTCCGCCGGAGGCGGCTGGCGCTCGCCCGGCTGCGGGGCTGCTGCGGATGAGCATCACCCACCCAACGCCGCTCTTCCCGGGGGACGCCCGGCGAAGCGCCCGCGGGACGCCACAGCAATCCCCAGTTGAGCGTGTGGGGCTCAGACCCACGGCCCCACGTAGCCCAGGTTGATCCCCAGGGAAGGGCTGAACGCAGATCTCCTGAGTCAGCCCCTACAGGGAAAGTGAGCAGCTCGCTAAATCCCCACCAGATGAACGATGCATCATCAAATAAAGCCCAGTATCACAACATTAACAATATTTATTTTCAGGCTAAGCTGCAGCCTGGGCTTTTGATACCAGTAATTAAAGCAAATGGCTCATCTGTTATCATCTTTGCATCCCTGGAGCCAACCGTCCGTGCTTTGAAGCCCTGTATTATCTTTTTTTTATTGCAGCCTCCCAGGAAGGGGAGGATCGGGCTGATCCGCACACACTTTTTAGATCCCCGGAGCGGCGTAGCACGGACCCAGCCCAGAGCAGAGCCACGTTCAGGGCGGCCGCTTTGCCCACGGCTTTTGAGCAGTGAAACGAAGAAGCGTTAACGGCTCAAAGACAAATTGCTGCTCCAGTTTATACCGGAGATTAGAATTAATAGAAAGACGGCAGCAAGGAAGATAATGAGGTGCCCTCTCCGAAACAACCCGGCCCTGGGAACGGCAGCGTTAGCAGCCTCAGCCTGTTTTCCCAGGATGGCTGGTTTTGCCTCCAGGAGGCTGTTAACAACACTTTTCTCTGTCCTGGCAGAGGAGCAGAGGAGACACCTGCTAAAGCCCTCGAGCCAGCCCCGAGCCGGGCAGCGATGCCCTTTCCGAGCCCTAACAGGGAGCAGAAAACCCAAAGCACCTTCGCAGCTCTCTCTCCGCTCCGGGGCCAGGAGGGTCTCTGCGTCCCACCGCTGCCAGACGCCCAGGGATGGGGGGCTCAGCTCCCGCTGCCATCGCGGCTCTCACCGTTGGCACTCGGGGGGGACCGGGGATAAGACACAGTTTTAGGGGCATCAAACCCCCAAATGCCCAACATGCCCAAAAGTTGCCCGCACACCTCCAAGTCCAAAAGCGACGACCAGAGCGACCCTCCGCCGGCAGCAACGCGCCGAAGGGGCGATGCCAGCCCCATAAGCGAGCTGGGTACCAGCTCCGGCCACCGCCACCGGCCTCCCACGGGAGACGCGGCCGTGGGGAGGTCACCCACCCCCCGCACAGCTCCGGGACGCTGCAACTTTCCCCGGTCCGGTGCTCCCCGCAGGCAGCGAGCCGGGCTGCGGGGGGAACTGCCTTTGCCCGACCACACCCGCATCTCCCCCCCGACCCCCTCCGCAGCGGGGGGACCCCCCCAGCGCCGCCCCACGGCCCCAGCCCGGGGGCGGGGGGAGAGGAGCGGC
>VUYV01000529.1:127647-204002 GCA_008711295.1 Anarhynchus alexandrinus
AAAAGGGAAAAAAGAAGGGGAAAAAAGAAGGAAAAAAGAAAGTGAAGAAAGAAGGAAAAAAGAAAAGGGAAGAAAGAAGGGGGGAAAAGGGGAAAAAAAAGAAGGAAAAAAGGAAAGAGCACCCGACGGTGGGCAAAGAACCGCTGCGGCAGCAGCAATACTGTGCTTCGGTGCTCAGGAATCCCGGGGCCGCTCCAGCCCCGTCCCAGCCCGCCCCAGCGGGATGCTGGAGCCTTTTCTTTTCCAGGGCTGTAAATCCTGACACAGAGGGGTTTGGGGTTTTTTTTTTTGTTTGTTTTTGTTTTTTTTTTTTCCCTGATTTGTACTGTTTGGCAGGCGTTCAGGTTGTATTTGTGTTTGGGCTGCCAGCAATGCAGCATTTACAAACCTGCCCCGGATTTATCCGCCGCAGAGTCGGCCGCTAAATGAACAAATACAAAAGTTGGGGGCTGTTTTGGGAAACGGCAATTTTATCACAGCCGAGATGCGCGCCGGCCCTCTCCCGCCCACACCCCACTTCTCCTGCCTCCACTCATTCCCCTTCACAGCGGCGGTCGCCTTCCGTTTTCCCCAAAATGGATTAAATACACATTTTGGATTTCTTTCCTCCCTCCCCGCCGGCTTTGCCCCTCGCAGAGCCTCCGCGGGAGTGCTTCCCCACAGGTCAGGGACCCCTCAGCCCTCCAAATCTTGGGGTTCCCCTGGGAGCACATGGCACCGCACTTCTCCCCCCAACAGGCCATTTCGGGGGGGGGTGGGGGGGTCCTAGGTAGATTCTCTAGTGTCTAATAAAGATTGAGCACCCATCTCTCCAGCAGATGAGTTTTTCCTCTGCCTTGCTATTTAAACACAACCAACTTGTAGGAATTTAATTACCTTGGAGACCTTTAACCGCTTTATCAAGTGGCCCAACAGTTGACATCATGCTGGAGGATGGGGACAAGGCGGCAGTCACGCGAGCCTGCATTTTTGGAGGATGCAGGCTCAGGAAAGATGCTGTGCGGATGCCCGGGGCTGACACTCCGGAGGATGACACAACCCCATAGCGCGGCCACACCAGCACGGCAGACACTGATGGTTCAGTTAGCCAATCCCAGCCCTGCCAGAATCACAGAATTACAGAATCTCCTAGATTGGAAAAGCCCTGTAAGACCATCTAGTCCAATCATTACCCTAACACTGACAACCCACCGCTAAACCACATCCCTGAGCGCTGTATCTACACGACCCTTAAATCCCTCCAGGGATGGGGACTCCACCACTGCGCTGGGTAACGCGTTCCAGTGCCTGACGACCCTTTCAGTAAAGAAATTATTCCTAATATCCCATATAAACCTCCCTTGGAGCGACTTGAAGCCATTTCCTCTTGTTCTATCACTGTTACTTGACAGAACAGGTCAACTCCCACCTCTCTGCAGCCTCCTTTGAGGCAGTTGTAGAGAGCCATGAGGTCTCCCCTCAGCCTCCTTTTCTCCAGGCTGAACACCCCCAGGTCCCTCAGCCGCTCCTCAGAAGACGTGCTCCAGACCCCTCACCAGTTTCGTTGCCCTAATCAATCCCAGGAGATCCCAGATGGACATATTTTCTCCATTTTCAGATCCCTGCTCGGTTTGGCTTTTGGGAGCAAAGCCGGAGACTGTTTGCACCCAGCGAGACCATGGCAAGCGGTGCCAGCTCACCCCACGTCCCACCATCCCGGGACCTCCCCGGGACCCCCCCAGCAATGATTTTCATCACCACCACCCCCCAGCTCTCTCCCTGGAGCCCAACTCATTTTGGCCATCCTTCCCCCAAGCCACGTGCCGAGGAGCAGAAGACGGCGATGCAAAGTTACCGTCCACCCAATGCCAAGAAGCAGTGGATTTCAAGCGAAAAAAGGAGGTTTTCTGCGCTCCTCAGTCTCGTGGCAAAGGCAAAAGCCAGCCCCGAGCTCACCAAATTGGGCGCTCCAGGAAAATTCAGGCAAAATTGGAGGGTGAAGGAAAAAGTTTCATGCCAAGAAGATAAAAGCTCCCATCCCCTCCCTGCGTACAGCGCGTTCCTCATCAACACAGACGCACATCACGTATCAGCCTCGGGATTAACGCCGGTGCTTTAGAGCTTTTTCTCCCCTTCTCCAAGGTTTTCTCCGTGGGATTTGATCCCGTGCTCATCCCGCAGTGCCCTCCCCGGCCGGCACACACCATGTGCCTCAGTGGCTTCCTTGAAGCATTCAGGTTTTTGGAGAAACATCACCGTGGATGTGGTGAGACGCAGCTCCGTGGGGAGCCAGGCTGCGGCAAGACCCTGGGGGGAAAGGCTTTAAGGTGCTGGCACACACGGTCCCCATCCCTGGGAGTGCCCTGGAGAGGGTGACAGGACCACGCTGGGACATGTCCCTGGAGGACAGCCCTGAAGGATGCTCATCCAGTCCACCGAGCAAGCGGAAAGCCAAAAGCGTGATGACACCCGGAGCAGGTGCTGCTGTGAAGTGCCAGAGCTGTTCCCGAGGGCTTTTCCCGTGGCAGAGGCGCTCTGCTCCGCTCCCCAACGCAGCAGAAAGCAGGGATGGCTTTGGAGATGTCACTCCTCCCCCTGGACACAAAGGGTTTGCATCAGCATCACGCCCGGGTGACGACTCCTGCTTCGCGCTGCGGAGATCCCGGGGGGATGCAGCACCAAAGTAGGACCAAGAAGCATAACTGAACCAGGGACGGTCATGGCACCGTCCCACGGCGTTCGGCACCCGCGCTGCCGCCGGCTGCGCCGAGCGCAGCCCTCCCCGCTGCTGGCTGGGCCAAGAGGTTAAACGCAAACTCATCAGCCGCTCAGATTCAATCTCTTCCAGTGATTTAGTTCTGCGCTATCAAAGCTGGCTTGTAAAACAAAGAGGTTTCCTTTCAAGAACCGTCAAAAAGTCGTTAAAGCGGTGACTGGTAACCCCCAAAACCAGAGGCGCTCGGGGCAGAGGCTGCAAACGCTGGAGGCAGCAGCGCTGGGCACAGCTTTTGGCCAACCCGCACCTCCGTTCGCATTCAGGGGGTTCAATGGCTACATGAAAGAAAACAGTGAGCACCAGTAAATTTAATAAAGAAAAGACTCGAGCTCAAATGAAAACAACACGGAAGGGACAAATACACCATTAATAACCCCCACCGAGTTGGCGAGAGGCAGGATTCTTGCAAGGGAAATTAGTGGCTCCTTTTTTCTAATGAGAGTTGATGGGGACGAGCCGGAGGAGACGGGGACTTTGCAGGGGAGATGAGGATTTCGGTGCATTAGCCTGCAGGACAGACTCCTCATAGCCAGAGAGACCGGCGCAGGTGGAGGTGTCCCAGGATGAAGCCACAGAGCACGAAGGTGCCCGCAAGGAGCGAGCAGTGAAGGTCTGAGCAGACGACGGCTCTGCCTGCGCCCCGGAGCAGGATGATGCTCGGCGTGTGGCACCCTCAGCTTCCCCAGCCCAGGAGACTGGAGACCTTCTGCATCCCCAGTTACCCTAATTTTTAAAGTCTCCTCTGACCTGCCGGCTCCTCACTCTCTTCCCCTTCGGGGTTTAACTGTTACAGCTCCCTCTGCACAGCCATGACCCTGATAATTGGAAGAAGAAGAAGAAGAAAGCGGGTTTAATTCTGCCCCCGTCACTCAGCCGGGTCCTGATCTCTCAACACCAGCATCAACGCGAAGCCACCGCTTACCTCCCCGGAGCTACTCCTCGTTTACATCAGCATAATTGATATTCTGGCTCGTTAGGTTTTAATGCATATCTTCGAGAGCTTATTTAAAATTCATTGAAGCTTTCCCGCTCAAAAGGGTTTAAGACCAAAAAAAAAAAGCATGTTTGTGGAATTCTGCAAAGCCCCAAAGACAGAAGGACCGACCGCCTCCATCTGCTCCGCAGTGCAGCGGGAATGGGGATGTGGTAGCTCAAGAGGGGGGTGACGCAGCAGTACCTCCGGCAGACGCTTTCGGCAGGCACCGGTGCTCCTCTCCTGCCAGCGCAGACGGTGGCCCTGGGGTGGGAGAACCCCCCCCATGAGCTGGAATAAACCCCTGTGCTTCTTCCTGGTGTCCCCCAAAGAGGGAAAGTCGCAGCTCCGGGCTGGCAGGGGTGGACACTTCTCAATTAAAGGCAATGAGATGGAGAGGACAAGTGGCCACGTGTTGGCTGGAGCATCCCTCGGGCAGGGCTGCGCGTGGAAACGAAGCTGGATCCAGAGTGAGAGACTCCCCCACCTCTCTGGGCAGCCTGTGCCAGTGCTCTGCCACCCTCAAAGCAAAGAAGTCCTTCCTCATGTTTAGATGGAACTTCCTACACTCAAGTTTGTGCCCGTTCCCTCTTGTCCTGTCACTGGGCACCACTGGAAACAGACTGTTCCCATCCCCCTGGCACCCTCCCTTTAAGGATTGATAAGCGTTGATGAGATCCCCCCTCAGTCTTCTCTTCTCCAGACTGAAAAGCCCCACGTCCCTCAGCCTTTCCTCATCAGAGAGATGCTCCAGTCCCCTCATCATCTCCGTAGCCCTTTGCTGGACCCTCTCCAGCAGTTCCCTGTCCTTCTTGACCCGGGGAGCCCCGAACTGGCCACAGTGCTCCAGATGTGGCCTCCCAGGGCAGAGCAGAGGGGGAGGATCCACTCCACTGCTCCACTGGGTGGGATGGACCTTCCCCATCACCCAGCCACCAGCTACAACCGGCCAAGACGCTGCGCGTGGAGCTGAGCTCAACGGGCTGCTCCCGGGGTCCTGGGGGTTGGACTAGGGGATCTCCAGAGGTCCCTTCCAACCCTGACCATTCTGTGATTCATTCTGTGACGGGGAGAAGATTGTCTTCTTCATCAAGCAGCGTGTGGCCAGCAGGTGGAGGGAGCCCCCAGCGCCTCCCCCCAGGGCTGCTCCCAGCCCCCGAAAAGCAAAATAGAGCCAAAAAGCAGATTTAAACTGAGGAAAACAGAGGGAGAGAGAACCAAGGAGCGGCCAAGAGGCGCCATTTACACTATAAGACCAAGTTAAGGCAACGATCGCTCGGCTTTCTCGTCTCTCTCGAGGCAAACGAAGCGGCCGCCGGGTTCTCGAAGCCTCTTCGAAGCCACTTAGAGTAAAATGCCAGCGAGTCAAAACTGAAAAGCACCGCGGTTTTCTGATGTGACCCGTAAACAGCATTACAAGAAACTAGTGACAGAAAAAGAATTAGAAATCGGTAACGCGTGAGAGAAAACCATAACCATGGCTCTGTCTTTTATGCGGGAAGGATGCGGTTGCGCATCGGCTTTTCAAGTTGTAGTCGGGCACAGTAACGCCTGAACTGGCAAAGTCTCTCACACACACACACACACGTTCTCTCTCTGCTTTAAAAGGACTTATAACACAAAAGCTGGCGACGCCGGTGAGCCCCGTCAGCTGGGAGAAAGAATTTAATGAAATTAAAAAAAAAAAGAGAGAGAATTGGACACTGCTTATGGACATTTGTTAAATTATTTAAAAAGCTGCAGAGAAAGAAATTCATAAAAGCCTCGCTCAGAAGGCGAGGGTAATCAGGCTTTAAAAGGGTTTTTTTTTAAAAAAACCCCACAATATGTAGAAGTAGGTGGTTGCTGGCAGTGAAATTAGAAAGGGAGCGAAAGGAAGGGGAGCGAGCGGCGCGCGGCGGAAGTCCGCGGTGGCCCCCGTCGCGCCCGCTCAGGTGAGACACGGAGAAACCCGCGCAGGGGCGGCAGCCCCGCCGCCGACAGACGGGGCGGAAGCGCTGACGGCGACGCAGAGAAATTGGGTTTATTGAATACGGAAGAGGAAGGAGGAGGTGATGTATTCGCGCCATAGTACAAAGAGGCATTTTGTGCTGCAACACGAACGAAAAGAAAACCGAGGAATAGAGATTATTAACGCCAATCTTCTTAAAAATCAGCAAGATCTGGAGCAATGGAATCAAAGATGGCTTAGAGATCTGGCCAAGGAGTTACTTCCAGATAGATTTTTTTTTTTCTTGCTTTTTAAGTCTTTTTTAAAAGGTTACTTGAAATTACAGCGGCGTTATTTATTTCCCTGTGTGTTAAAACCATCCGTCCAAAATGCTGGGCTGACATTGAAGCCGGGCGAAACAAAGTAAGATCCAAAAGAGGACTCACTTAATGAAGAAGCAAAAATTTAATTAGTGCCAATCAGCACAGATTTATGAAAAGCAGATTTCATTAAACCAACCTGAGGGTGGGTGTTGTTGGGTTTTTTTCTTATGACATTCCAAAATGAGTTTACCAACGCGACGGGGCACTGGATTCAGCTGCGGGTGACATTTTGATGAAGAAGCCCGGAACAACGCAAAAATCAACACCAGAACCCGCTAAAGCTCCAAACAGCTGCTTAAGGCACAGCTGCCCAAATGTCAGGCGGAGGGAGCAATCGCCACCCACAGGGATGCTCTGCCGCCTGACGAGTCGCTAAATAACGAGGGCTAATAACGAACGCAGGGAAAGCAGCTTTACAGCCGGGGTAATACCGGAGCTGAGGCTAAAAGAGTCCTCCCGGACTTAAAAGCCGTTAATACGGAGGGATGCAGAGAGGGGAAACATCTGGTGAAAGGAGCGGAGGGGTTCCTCTCGCCTCCCACCCTATGTGGATGCGCACACCC
Source organism: Anarhynchus alexandrinus (assembly GCA_008711295.1). Lineage (NCBI taxonomy): Eukaryota > Metazoa > Chordata > Aves > Charadriiformes > Charadriidae > Anarhynchus > Anarhynchus alexandrinus. The sequence goes on from VUYV01000529.1 coordinate 134,252, forward strand.
ATGGCGGCGTCAAGCGCAGCGCCATCCTCAGCGCCGGGACGATGCCCACCGAGGGTTATTTCCCAGGCTGCGTTGGCGCTCCGGCTTTTATTCCTCTCCCGGGAAATCAGTAGCGAGCGCTGCACCAGGCAACAAACAAACAAAAAAATAATCATAGAATCATAGAATGGTTGAGGTTGGAAAGAACCTTGAAGATCATCGAGTTCCAACCCCCCTGCCCTGGGAAGGGACACCTCCCACCAGCCCAGGTTGCCCAAGGCCACCTCCAGCCTGGCCTTGAACACCTCCAGGGATGGGGCCTCAACAACCTCTCTGGGCAACCTGTTCCAGTGCCTCACCAACCTCACAGGGAAAAACTTCTTCCTAATGTTCAATCTAAACCTGCCCTCTTCCAGTTTGAAGCCATTCCCCCTTACCCTATCACTCCATGCCCCAGTAAAAAGTCCCTCCCCAGCTCTCCTGGAGCCCCTTTAGGCACTGGAAGTGGCTCTAAGCTCTCCCCAGAGCCTTCTCTTCTCCAGGCTGAACCCCCCCAACTCTCCCAGCCTGTCCTCCCAGCAGAGGGGCTCCAGCCCTCTGATCATCTTCATGGCCTCCTCTGGCCCTGCTCCAGCAGGTCCATGTCCTTCTGATGTTGGGGACTCCAGAGCTGGACGCAGTACTCCAGGTGGGGTCTCCCCAGAGTGGAGCAGAGGGGCAGAACCCCCTCCCTCGCCCTGCTGGCCACGCTTCTTCTGATGTAGATCACTCCCTGGAGGTGCAACCACCATGGTCCCTGCCCAAGCTATGGACCCACCACAGCCCGAAGCAGTCGCGGCCCTACCTAGGAGATGTCCCAGCTTAGGTCGCGCTTCATCATTGCTAATTACTGCAGGGAGCCTTCCGCACGCACACAGGCTCCCCTCCAACAGCACCTCCAAGGGAAGGACGTGCCGAAGCCCAGAGCCACCGCCCTGGCTGGCTGCCACCCCCATCTCCTTGCAAAGTCCCTTTCGATGCTTTACGACCTTCAACTGGGGGAGTGGGGGGAGAATCACCGCTCCGCTCAGCGCAGTCGATGCGTGAAAAGCTCCGGCCGTCACCCTCAGCCATGGAGGGGGAGGAGAGCAGCGGCCATGGGGCTGGCCTGGGGACAGCTTTGGGGTGAAAAACAGCAAGATGGGGACAAAAGCATGGCCAGAGCTTCAGAGCTTGAGGGGGAGATGCGAGAGGACATCACACCAGCCCCTGGGTAAGAGCAACACAAGCCATGCACACAGGGTGCCGGGAGGACCCCGGTGGCAGCGGGAGGACAGAAAGGTCACCATCCTGGCTGGCCTCATGGTCTTGAAGGTGACAGGGAGGTTTGGGGGTGACGGGAGGAAGGAGGGGAGCGGGGAGCCGCGGGCAGCAGCCGGGCAGCAGGGCTGAGCCTCGGCGGCCATTCCAACTCCGGTGCCTTTATCCCACCCAGGGAGAAGGTTCTCTCCCGAAGGTGCCAGGCCTGGGGTGGGCCACCGGCTCCGGCGCCACCTTTGCCCCCTCGCAAGCCTGCGGGCAGCACGGCAGGGAGCGCAAAAGCAGGTCTGCGCTCCTGGGCATGCGGAGGCACCTTCCTCCTCAGCCTCCCCTCCTCTGCAAAACCTTCACGTCTCGGAAGAGGCGCAGGCGGAGAAGCAAACACTCCTCCCGGCGCTGATGAGCCCTTTTGTACCCAGCCCGCGCGCTCCTCTGCCTTTGGGCAGCGATGATAGGACAGCCTGAGCCAGGCGGCTGCTGCAAATGTCACCTCTTTGGAGAGGAGGACAGGGGGCGGCCGCCGTGCTGCGGCTCCTCAGCGCTCTTGTCTGGCAGGAGCTGTGAGAGAAGGAGGACTTAATGATGAAAGAGCAGCTTTGATTTTTGGGGGCACGGGAGCGTCCGTCACCCCCGGCGCTGTGCGAGGTCCTGGGAGCAGCAGGGACCCATCAGCACCCCCGTGGCAATGCACCCCCGTCCTCGGGTCTGCCCAGACCTGCCCAGACGTTCCTGTCCCAGAGACCTGTCACAAACTGGGATTGATGTCTGACCACCACCAAGCCCGTTAGCGGCAACCTGAGGCCGGTACCTCCTGATGGCTCAGCAGCACATCTCCCCATGGTGCTCCCGAACCGCTACGGCCACAGCCAGCCTGCTCACCAAGCCCAAACACTCTCATTGCACCTCCCCAAAGAGTTTTACACTCAGACGTGATCTTCTGGTTCATCCCCACGCTGTGGCCATCAGTGCTCCTCCCCCGCTTCCCTCTCCTCCTGCTCCAGGCAAAAACAGGAGAGAGGAACACGAAGGACACGTGTCACATCAGGCACCTGGTCTGATGCTCAGAGACACCCAGGCTCCAGAGCGAGGGTGTGAGAAGAACCTGGTTAGATGAGGCCTCCAGAGATGACTCAAACCCAAGGGAGGACGCTGAAGGATGCACATTACGGGTCTCCATCCAAGCGCTCTCGCTGCAATGACCCATAAATACACTGTTCGCTCCACCACTGCTGCATTTACGTGCTCTGCTTTCACTGGAGAGATGATCCGGAGGAGAAGTTGACCTGAATGCTGCAATACAGCAAGTTCAAGCAGAGGAATTGGCACTGGAGCAGAAAGCCACCCGAGACTGGCCAAAACCCGACTCCTCCAGGGAACGGAGAAGCAGCACACAGGATGTGTGCCAGAAGAAGGGAGATTTAGATTAGCTATTAGGAAGAAATGTTTCCCTGTGCGGGCGGTGAGCCCCTGGCGCAGGTTGCCCCGAGAAGCTGTGGCTGCCCCATCCCTGGAGGTGTTCAAGGCCAGGTTGGACGGGGCTTGGAGCAACCTGGGCTGGTGGGAGGTGTCCCTGCCCAGGGCAGGGGGTGGCACTGGATGATCATCAAGGTTCTTTCCAACCCAAACCATTCTGTGATTCTATGATTCTATGTGCCCAGTGCTGGACCACCCTGTGAAGCAGAGGGTCTTGATTCCCAAAAGCAGGAGCATCCTTCCCATAAGCCCTCATCCCTCTGGGTTTGGACCCAGCAGGACACATAGCAGAGACCAGATGAGCCACATCTCCATCCACCAACCCCTCTGGGGAACTTCCAGTGCTTTCCAGTGACCACCCCCCTTCTCTCCTGCTCGAGATTTACCACAGACCCCAAACAACAAAGTCCCACCAACAGCCTCCGACAATGTAGATTATTCCAGTTATCTTCATACAAAAAGCCTCCTCCAGCTCACTCTATTAATCTGTGCAATTAATTAGGCTGTTGCCAATTAAATTTTAAGCATCATTTTGGTTTAGTTTAAGGTGGGGGGAGATTTCCTGTTTGGTTTTTTTTTTAACCAAAAAGAAGAGGCAAAAGCGAGTAAAGGTCTAACGATGGGGATGATTAAAGACAGGCGGCAAAGGGGCCGTTAGAAGACACGGATCTGCAGTCAGCCCCGATCACACCTCGCTCACCTCTAACTAAAAAATAATCCTCATCACAGCATCAGTGCAAAGTCATTAACTTTAAGACAGTGCAGAATTACTTCCACTTGCTGCATCATCGCTTGTCCCCACAGAAAGCAAGCGGAGAGTGTTTTCCGGGTAGAGGAAAAGCGTTTTGCCCTCATCTTTCCTCCGGGGGAAGAACGTGACGTGGCAGCGGGAGACCGGAGCTATTCGGATGGAGAGCAATTGTTTTCCCAACCAGATGAGTTCACGGGTAACGGTGACCGGGGAGAGCTTTCATCGTTGGGTGAAGCACAGCAACGCACAAACCTTCCAGCTCTTCAGGAACAAGCCCCGGCCCCGAGAGCCCCACGGGAGCACAGGAACCATCCCATCTCCCCATCACCAGCGGGACCCGAGGATGCAGGCTGCCAGGATGGTGCCATCTTCCCTCTTCTGTTCCTCACGAGCTGCTAAGTCCCCGCAAAGAAGCGGTTGTCGTATATAGCACACAGATAGGACGCGGGGATGGGCCATGGTGGAAAACCAAACCAGCTATGGAGGATAAAGCCGATTTGAAATCCCGGCGAGTATCTAAAGACGACCCAGCGGCAGCCACGGGATCAAACCCACGTCCCTCATATTCACACCTCATCCCTCATCAAAAGCCCGGCTGAAGGCAATTAATTAGATTCACCTTCCCAGAGAAGATCGGCACCTTTTGTTATTTTCCAAGAATAGGGAAGGTAAAAAAAAATAAAATAAAATCATAAAGCAGCATTGCTTTCACCCAAATTACTTCAAAAGGCGATTACGAAGGATAATCCCCTGAAAAATGAGGTGATGATTTCCATTAAACCTGTTCTCTCTTCACCTGTTGGTGGGTCCCCGTCGCGCTGACGGGTCGGGGCAGGCGCGCGTCCCCGCAGCCCCCCCGCGGCGGTGGGGTGCCGACCTCCCCTTCCCGCCTGCCCCAGCCCACGCCACCGCAGCTGCTCCTCAAGGTTTTTCACTTTTCCTCCGATTTAAAACTGCAAACGGATAAAGCACCGATTAAAAAAAAAATAAAGCAAGCCGCGGTTTGCCTCGGGTTAAGCCGCGGTTTTCAAAGGACATCACCCCAGTCTGTTGGAAACCGCGAGCGACGAAGCTCCGCAGCGGTCTCTACTCAACGCCTTTCATCCGGGTTTGAGCTGAAAGCAGGAGGAACACCAAGGGACGGTTTCACCCCCCCACCCAGCTGCCACGTTTCGTGCTCAAACACGGCCACACGCGCTGCCAGGGCAGCGTCCCGGCTTCTCCGTCCCCCCCTGCTGTAGTTACAGCTCCCGGTTTGCGCCCAGTGGGAGAAAATTTATTAAAATCCAAACGCCCGTTTAACGGGATAAAAAGGCAGGCGGGTAGACCTGCTGGCCAAAGAGTCGGCTCTCCAAACCGCCACGCCTGCGCTGCTCGGAGGCGTACCCCAGGCTGGGGAGAGGGNGCGCCTGCGCTGCTCGGAGGTTCGGAGGCGTACCCCAGGCTGGGGAGAGGGGGCGGGTTTAGACATGGAGTCTAAAGCCCGGATTAGAATGCAGGTATTCCTGAAAAAAAAAAAATAATAAAAAAAAAGAATAAAGGGAGATATTGATTCATTAGACGAAATACTTTGGATATCTCACTGCCAGTGGAGGTTCTCCATGAAAGCCCTCCAGACGGGCTGCCATACACACGCTCGACTGTAGACACCAACCACAGCGCGGTGCTGACAGCATCTTTCCATCTCTCTCAATAAGGACCATTCTCAACAGGGAGCTCATGAAGACCATACTCCAGAAGCCATCAAGTTTCTGATGAGTTTGACCCACCCTACGCACAAGAAGGAGCCTTGCTCTTCCCTCCAGGGCCGTTATCCTGACGACGACTATGCGTGTGATGGAGGAGCGTTGGCTCGATGGGCTGCTCGGGGCAGGTACGTACGCTGCACCTCACCCAGGAGAGCCGTTGCCTTAAAGTAAAACCTGATCCGAATCTGGCCATTTCCAGGAGCAGACGATTGTCTTCACAGAGGTGGACCTGAGCACCACACAGCTCTTGACAACCACACCTGGGGAACCCACCCTGCTCCCAGCTAGTCCAAACTTGGCATCTGCACCCCCCACAAGCTGCTGTTTGAGATGGACTTCAGGAAAGCCAAGCATTTTGCTGTCCAACCCATGGGTAAAGCTGAAGGCCGCTCTCAGCAGCATCTCCACACCGTGAGCTGGAGGAAAACAAGATGAGACGCGACTCAACACCGCTCCGCTTATCCAGAGCTCCACAGCCGGCAGGGAGAAGCTTGCAAACTCAACCTAAAATCCAGCCCCAGCCTTGTGAGAGCTCAACCAGCATCACCGGAGAACCATCACCCGCCCAGAAAGGCTCAGGCAGCACGTCGGTGAGAGCAAACCTGCCTTTGCAGATCCCATCACAGTGCGATGGAGCAGACGGACGCCACGCTGACCTTTACAGACCTCATTTTTTCCCCCAGCTAATCTCCTGCTCTCCTGCCCTGGCCGCAGCCAGAGTGGGACATTCATCATCGTTTACCATCAGGACTGCAGGAGAGGACCGGGAAGGGAAACGGAAGGGCGCCGCGATCAGGCGGCCGCCTTTGGCACTCGCGGTCCCATCTCCGCTTCCCATTTGTCACGGCAGGAATAATAAAGCAAAGCTGGCTGTTAACCATCCAGCCTCTTCCTAATCGGCAGCGGCGGCTTTGTTGCCGCTGGTTCAAAGGCAAAGCAGCACGGCCTCGGCTTTCCTCAGCCTCCCAAAAATACATCGGGTAAGTGCCCAGAGGGGATGCACTGCAGTCTCTGCCCTAAAGCACAGAGCCCACCGCGGCACCGGCACCCGCGGAGAGAGGTCCCACCTCTTGCCTAAGAGCAAAGCCACGCGCGTCTGCTCCCCGGAACGGGGGAGGTTAATTACTGCGATCACAAATACCCAGAGGGAAAAACCTTACGCCAGATATTAGCAATTAACCCAGAAATCTAAACATCACAATTGCTGCAATTAATAGGATCCCACGCTCGTGCTAATTACCAGTCTGCGCGGGCGGCGGCTGCGCCGGGAGTGGGGGTGGGCGCCCGCGGACCCACCGGAGCGGCAGATCCCGGCCCCAGCGCCGGATGCTCCGGGGGGGTCCCATCTAGAGTCGTGCCAAAATAGCAGTGGTGGGGGTGATGGAGAGCTCGAGGGGGTCCTCCTGCCGTCAAAGCTGCGCCAGGGTGCGCAGGGCCTCGCGCGAAGCTCGTTACACCTCCAGTGAGCCAAACCCCACGCAGCGGCACCGCTGTGTGTCCCCAGACCCGCAATCACACAGGAATTAAACCGGGAAAGGAGATGACCCTCTAACCCAAGCTCACCCCCCGGGGCACAATCCTCCCCGCTTACGGGGGGCTGCAGACCACGCCATGGCCATGCCAAGGGGGTCACCACGTGCCAGGAGGGTCCTGGGGAAAGCCGGGAGGACACCGCCGCTGCTCCACGGCTCTGGTGGCCAGTGCAGGAGAAGCTACCCCGTCTCTTTCTGATGAGGAAAGGCTGAGGGACGTGGGGCTTTTCAGTCTGGAGAAGAGAAGACTGAGGGGGGATCTTATCAATCCTTAAAGGGAGGGTGCCAGGGGGATGGGAACAGTCTTTTTTCAGTGGTGCCCAGTGACAGGACAAGAGGGAACGGGCACAAACGTGACCATAGGAAGTCCCATCTCAACCTGAGGAGGGCCTTCTCTCCTGTGCGGGTGGCAGAGCACTGGCACAGGCTGCCCAGAGAGGTGGGGGAGTCTCCCCCTCTGGAGCCATTCCAAACCCGCCTGGACGCCGTCCTGTGCCACTGCTGGAGGTGCCCCTGCTCTGGCAGGGGGTGGCACTGGGGGAGCTCCAGAGGGCCCTTCCAACCCTGACCGTTCCGCCATCCTTGTTTTGGGACTGCTGAAAGCACAGAAACGCGGAGCCAGGCTGGATAAACCAACAGCCCAACGCCTTTTCCTTCCTGCCCTACCAGCCCCGCTCAGACGTGGCCCCATCGCACCCCCACCAGCGAGCAGAGCCGCCTCTCCCTCTGCCGGCGGGCTGAAGCAGGAGGGAAGATCCTGCTCTCTCACCATCACTTTTCCAACATTTTAGCTCATTTAGAAAGGGGCTCCTCTGCACAGAGCAAACGCTCCCGCCGACGGCCGCTCTGCTCTTTAAGTAACCTGTTGGTCCTCGCTCCCGGCGTGCCAACTCCGCCACGGAGGGCGAGGCGACGCGCTATAATGGATGGGATGTCAAGAAAAATTAAATCAGATGTCAGGATAAAATTCCAGGGGGGAACATACTTTTATGATTCATAATGCCAACCAATTATCCCCGTGACAGGCTTGAACGGCAGTATTTTATCATGCCTAGCAGCCTGGAAAGGGAGTTGTGCAAATCGGCTCATAAAAAGATCCTTTAACAAACTTGGCGGGCGTCGTAATGATCGCTCGCGCATACTTCATTTTTCAGCAGCAAATGACAAAAAAAAAAAAAAGAAATCCCGGCGCTCGGCGTGGGGCAGAGCTGATGGATTCCCCAAGAAAAAGCACCTCTGCCAGGGAAACGCCGTGCTCTCCCCTCCGCCCCGTCCGCTGCGGCGCTGGACATCTCTCCTTTCTCCCACCAGCACCGGCAGCGCTCAGCCGTCCACCCTAAAAACGCTACGGATACTCTCATTTTCAACGGCTGACACGCTTCAGCGCTCCTTGCTTTGGGCACCGCGACATAAAAACCGAGGTTACATTTCGATCCGAAACACCACGTAATTTAATATCTCAACCAGGTACAAAACGCTGCCCGTGGCGATGACTGCCCCCAAAATTACATCAGCTGATGTGATGCCATCAGCCAGGCACCGGGGCCAGACGCCGCGGCAGGCGAAGCGGCGCTAATATGGTCTATCGAGGACCGATGTATTTTGTTTATACACAGCATCCACCCCTGGTGTCTCGTCAGCCGGTGGAGCGGAGCGCGCCGGAAGGGCGGTGGTGGTAGACGTCAGCCTGATGGGAAGCCACCACGCCGAGACCAACCCGGGAGACGGCAGCAGAAAGCCCACGCAGCCTCCGGGTCGGGCTGCACCACAGGACGCCCTCAAAAAATCCCCAAATAGTGAGTTTTGATGTACGAAATACAGTGTTCAGTGCAAAAGAGCATGCAGGGCTAATGGGAGTCAAGCTGCCAAAACCCAAAAACAACAACAACCAGCTGTATTTTTAATCTCCGGCACAACCACGCTGTTTGGGGGTTGGACTAGATGATCTCCAGAGGTCCCTTCCAACCCTGACCATTCTGTGATTCTGTGAAAAGCAAAGGAAAAATCACAGGAAGGAAAATGCTTCCCACATTCATAGAATCATACAATGGTTTGGGTTGGAAGGGACCTTGAAGATCATCCAGTGCCACCCCCTGCCCTGGCCAGGGACACCTCCCATCAGCCCAGGTTGCTCCAAGCCCCGTCCAACCTGGCCTTGAACACCTCCAGGGATGGGGCAGCCACAGCTTCTCGGGGCAACCTGCGCCAGGGGCTCACCGCCCTCACAGCGAAGAATTTCTTCCTAATACCTCATCTAAATCTCCCCTCTTCCAGTCTGAAGCCATTCCCCCTCGTCCTATCGCTATGTCCCCTTGTAGGAAGTCCCTCTCCAGCTCTCCTGGAGCCCCTTTAGGCGCTGGAAGGGGCTCTCAGGTCTCCGCGGAGCCTTCTCTTCTCCAGGCTGAACCCCCCCAACTCTCCCAGCCTGTCCTCCCAGCAGAGGGGCTCCAGCCCTCGCAGCAGCTCCGGGGCCTCCTCTGGCCCCGCTCCAACAGGTCCATGTCCTCCTGCTGTCGGGGGCTCCCGAGACCCCCACCCCTGCCCCCGTCACCACCGCAGGGAGATGGACCAGGGTATCCTTTGCCCCCTCCCAAACACGCATCCGCCCCCCAGGGGCTGCCCGGCCTCGAGGGTCACTCAGCATCCCCCGGCTGCAGCACGGCCGGGCAGCAGAGGACCCCCCGAGGCCCCCGCGCAGACAGGTTCCAACCGGAGCACCGAGGCACATGACACAGCATCTGAACGGCCTTAAAATAAACTTCTCTTCCTTTCTTATGCGCGATTAAGCTTCCTCCCGAAAGCGCGTGTGCCCACGTGTGCGTACACACACACACACACACACACACACACACACACACAGGGGCTCCCCACCGCGCCGTAGGCAGCGGCGCACTCATTATGTTTCCAATCAAGAATTTTTTTAAAATCTCTCAGAATTTAGCAACAATCGCCATGGATACCCATCACCGCAATCCCTCCGTTACTATGGCAACCCCTTTCCCATCCTGCCTATTTATCCTGGAACTGACACACCATTTATCGTGAGTGATAGGAAGAGAATTTGAAAGCAACCTTCCCTAAGTGCACGGAAGCATAAAAATCCTCGGCGAGGAAATAACTATTAATAGAGATAAAGGAGCCAGAGCGCGTTTTAGCCCCGGACGGACGGTACACGGGGCGCGTTCCGTGCCTGCGCGTCACCGCTAAATCCCGAGGACAACAGGACCAAAACGCAGCCTCCAGCAAAGGGGAAAACACAATGGGAAACACAAACGCACACCGTTTTTGGGTTTTTTTTCCCCCTCTTTTTTGCACCTTTACCGCGCAACTAATTAACGTGAGAGCCTGTAAGAGCGAGACGCTGTGCCGCAGGGGGGTTGGGGTCACGGCGCGGCTGCGGTGGCACAGGGATGCTTTAGCAAACGCTGCTCGCAGCCTCCTCCAACGCGGCGGGCGATGCTCGGGGCTGGCAGCGAGCTCTGGCCGGGGCTGACAGCACCGGAGTATGAAATTACCTCCTCCCTCCAAGGGGCTTCCAGGGGAGCGGAGTCGGCAATGGGGCCAGGCGAACCATACCTAAACGTCTGAGGCTCGGTAATCACGGTGCCCGCCGGGGTAATATCGGAGAGGCCCGAGATCTCCACGGTGTTTATTCTCACACTGTTACCTGACAAAGCAGCACAGCCTATTATCCCCCACATCTCGGGGGGGCAAACTCAGCAGAGCCGGAGCCCGCCGGCGAATCGCTTCACTCAACCCATCGATCGCCCCAAAGCACAGAGGAGCCGAACGCGTTAAGCACAGAAGAGGCTCCTGCGGTCGAGCCGCAAGCGCTCCCATCCAAGAGCTTCCGGGCTCGTACGCACCGGCATCCAGCCCGTTTGCAGCACAGAGTGGAACAAAGCCTCTCCACGGCGCTCCTGATCCCGCTGTGCCTCAAAAGCACCTGGTGACCAGCCAAAAAAAAAAAAAGGGGAAGAAGCTTTGCAGAAGGAACCACTATCATGGTCCTTCTCACACCTTTCATGAAATAGAGGGTAAAAAAAAAAAGGCTCCGAGCCCCCGGGAGGGAGATCCCTCCTGACATCAGTCCTCCTGTCCTACAGCTTAAGGTACAGGGATGCCGACCGAGAGGATGGACAGCAAAAACGAGGCAAGGCTGGGGAGCGGGCAAGAGGAGGGCTCCATCCTTCGTTTACCCAGGGCAAGCCATCGCTACAGGGAGCGGGACCCCAACCGCTCCTCCGGGAAGGCCGGAGCACAGACCGTCACCCTGAGGACACACCGACGTGTTCTGCAGGGCGACACCACCACGCTGGCTCCATCCTTCGGCTTTCATCAATGGCACCGAGTATTTGGGAGAGCGGCTTCGGATTTCTCTCGTGCCTCTGACAAAAGCATCGTGACCCAGACTGAGTTGATCGAGTGGCCCGTGCCTGGGAAGAGCAATTTGAGGAACAGTCTACTGCTTTTCCGTGTTGTGCAGAAACGCCCCTCCGCAATGGAAGTCACCACTCAAAGGCTTTTCATTGATTCAGCTGAATTTCAGGAGCAGATTGTCCAGACGCTGAAATTACGATGCAGATGTAGGCCTGGGAAATGGACCAAAGCTAATAGAAATTCAGTACAACCACTGATGATTTGTACAATTACGAGCTGCCATGAATCCAAAAGGTTAACTTTCCGGCAGAGCCTTGCGGGAGAACCCTCGGAGATGGACTTCAAATTCCATACGGCGTTGAGTCAAATCTCTTTACTGGGGGACGAGAGCAGCCTCCGCATCCCAGAACGGAGAAGGCTGAAGGCTACGCGGGGGTTAGCGCAGGACACCCGCGGGGGACAGCAGCGCAAGGCGATCCCGCGGAGGTGCTCTGGAAGTACCGCGTCTCCCCGAGCTCATGAGCCGTGAGGAATGCGGATGGACTGCGACGCGCAGAAAGGCTGTTAATTACACTAACGCAAGCCACTGCAAACATCTGTGATTAACAAGAGGACTCCGGGAGGACGGGGAGCAGATCGCGCCCCAACACAACGCACCGCGTACCGCAGTCGAGACGGGCGGAGGACGAAAAGGCAGATCTTGGCGCTGCCGGGGGGAGAAGACTTGCAAAGCGCAGAGCTGAGCAGTCCCGGGGAGCTTTGCTGTTTGCACGAAAGCCCACGCGCACAAAGAACCCCCCGATTAAAGCAGCTTTCTGCTACGCTAAATTAGGACGGCGCTACAAGTACCAGCGGCGGCTGTCAAAGGATGCCAGAAGCAGCGGGAGGACGTGTCCCCGCGCAGGTCCGTACCCAACGCACGGGCTCCCGCCAGACGCCGTTTCCCACGGGAAGGCCGGGGCGGCCCAGCAGGTCCGGAGGGAGCCAGGACTGCTGCCGTGGGGCGGGAGCCGAGGGCAGGCTCGTCCGAAAACGGCGAGCGCAATCAGTCTTCGTTAGCCAACCTTCCACCGGCTCTGCGCACCCACAGCCGAGCCACCGCCGTTCCCTTCCTTCCAGAGGACGCTCACCCCACTCTACAAATACAAAATCATAAACACACACGATAAAGTGAGGTCAAGCAGCTTGAAAAAGCCACCACTTAGGTGTTATTTCTCCCTCCTGTTCCTTACACAGCACTTTATATCCCTTTAGCTGTCGTACGTCGTTGTAAATACACGTGGCGCTTTCACAGAGCTGTAAAATTAAAGATTGCGGCCAGCAAAAACAATCATAAACTCAGCTCAGACACAGGACTATTAAATAAAAAGACCAGAAGGAATCACAGCGTCTTCCAGCCTGATTTCCAGCACAAGAGAGCCTCGGGAGTTCCTCCCCCTCCCATTTCACGTCCAATGACACAAATAAGGAAACCGAGAAAAGCACCAGCAGAAGAATCCGAAGATGTTTCCTCCATTAGGAGGAAACGTGCACATAGTCAAAAAAAACCCCAGGGAGCTGTCGAGATGACATTTTCAGTGCGCGTATCGGCCCCGCCAATACTTGGAGGTGCCATCGGGAGAGCCGGGGGTTCTTTTTTTTTTTTCCCAAATCAAACGTTTTGATCTTTGAATTGTTATGCTGAGCCTTACTCCGGGGGGGAAACGGGAAGCAATCGGCATATTAAGAATCCTTTGAAGGTGTCTTTCGCAACCGTTACAAAAGAAAAAAGGAAGGAAAAAAAATAAAAATAGCCACACGTTTTGAGCCTGAGGCGGCAGCTCAAGGCAAAGGAAGACCGCAGAGACTTGAAGCACAAGCGGCGTGCGAGGGGCTCGGGGGTGGCTGATCCCCCGCGAGGGGACGAGCACGCCGAGGCTTAAAAGGCACAAGCAGGTGCGCTGCTCCGGGACGTGAAACGAGAATCGCTGCCCCAAAAACGCAACCTCATTCGCACCGGCTCCGCCAAGAGAGACGCGCCCGAAAAACCTTTCCTTTGGAAAGAGGAAACGGGTTGATTGAAGGACACCTTCGTTTTTCCCGACACCCTAATTTCTCCGTTTTTCAGCTCATTACAGGAGGGGAAGAGCGGTGCGATGTATATGTCTTGCCGTTAACGGGAGGCACATTTCAGAATTCACCTGAACTCTAACTGGAGCTCACACTGAGGAAGTCAGCCAGAGTTTCAAGGTTTTACGGAGATAAACTTGTCCGTGAGCAATATCCGATCATCTACGTTTGTACAAACACCGAGAGCGCTGCGAGAATGAATTCTATTCCTACTTGCCTACACGGGGCAAGCAAAAATGCCACACGGCCGCCTGGGAGAGAGCAGGAGGGGCTCGAAGTGTCCCCACATCACTATCACCTTCAATCTTTGTCAAAGTTCTCACATCGGACCGGTCCGTCCCCTCCCTCCCCAACCCTGGAAGAGATTATAAAACCATCGCTATACACAGAGATGGATGCAAACTGTTAGACGCAGTCATAAAAAAAAAAAAAACACCCTAAAAAAAATCTTACTCTGCAGGATAATCGCCTTAAAACCGAGCTGCTCTACATAGCTCCTGTCCTCATTTGAATTCAGCTGCTACGGGAGTCTGCAGAGGCCTCGACCACAGGGCTCTGCCTCCTTCCTGGCATTTCAGTAGATTATCTCCGTGTTTAGCCATCGCCTCGAGATTAAGCTTGTTTTACTACAAACTCAGCTGCTATTTGCTCTGCGTTCAACCGGCACCGCTCGTGTCGTCTCTGTTACAACACGCGGCGCTGTATTTCCTAAAAAGTTGCAGGGCGGCTGGGTTGAGTTTTGACCCCCCGGCTTGGAAGGCAGGATCACGGGCAGAGCTAACACTGAGCAGAACCTTCCCTTGAATTAAAAACCCTTCACGTGTAAGCGAAGCCGCTCGGGCTGCCCAGATTTTGGCAATCGGTAAGAGCAATGTGGGAACATTCCCAACGGCTTTAAGAAAAAAAAGGCGCTATTAGTGGACATAAAATGAGCCCGATATGCAATACTTAGGGGCACACGTGTGCTCTTTTGCTCCAGCCTGGAAAACAGGTAGGACATTACATTTTTTGGTAGGGTCCAGCTCCAAGTGCTGCAGAGTGAGAAATTTCGACAGCTTTTGAAGTACGGCGGCAGCAGCAGCTGGCAGAAAGGAGCCCGGGGTGTAACACGGCTCCTTTTCAAAGCACCGTTCCCTCTTTGGAGGCACTGCACGGCGCTGGCGTAAAAGGATCTCGGGAAACGGCAGAGCCCCAAAGACAAACGGTGCAAGAGATGAAAGATCTGGAAGGAATTAGCAGCAGGTGTGGGAGCAACAGCTCCTTTCTCCCCTGCCCCAGAAGAGCCGGTTGCAGCTAAGCGGGATGCAGACAGAGAAAGAACAGGATTGTCCTTCCTTTCCTCCAATTAAAACTGATTGATTATACACTAANAAAAAAAAAAAGAGAGGCCAATCCTCCCCCATCCCAGGTTTGAGCATGTTCCACACCGAGTTTAAAAAAATGAGGAAAGCAAGCCTGAAGCACGGGCGCAGGACGCCCAGGACAAGGGATCGCGGGCTAACGGGAAAGGCAGTACCTGGACAGCACGAAGAACCTCCCACGGGGCAGCCAGCTGGCAGCGGACGGCAGGGACACAGAGATAAAAGCTCGCATACATCATATTTAATAAGAGTTTTGCTCCACCGGCTCAGAGGAAGGACAGCTGCTCTCTTCAACAGCGTCTCATCCCGCGGGGGGCTCAGCGGTACACCTCCAGACACTGTGATCTAGCCTTGAACAGCAGCGCCCGTACAACACCATCTTTTCCGACTGCAAGCTGGAGAACAGAGCAACTGACAAACCATCTTAAGAAAATGATTTTTATTTCTTTTTTTTTTTTAATATTTCTTTTTTTTTTCCTTTTTTTTTTTTTTGAAGTTCTGATGTTTACAGATCCGCTTTTGTTTCTGATAATATAGCTTCGCAGCAATAAAAACCACAACGCAGCCAGCAGAGCAGCTGAACTAAGACCCATAAATACCAGCACAGAAAACAATGGACAACCACCAATATTTCTATACATGAACTATTATTTTAATGTCACATTTTGACAATTGTAAATGGTCTACAGAATGTACGTGGGCAAAAGGCAATAAGTGAGTCTTTTGAAACACTAGATGTATAATAAACAGCGCATTATCAACATTTACATGATTCACATCAAATTGATGACATCCTAAACGTATTCCTTTTAAAGGATAGAGATTTTTCAATAAAATATTACATTTCATTTAATACTCTGGTACAATACTTCATACATTGCAGGAAAAAAATAAATGCAAGGTCTACTCCACCTAATAAGAGGATCCTTTTTCATTAGTCTTTAGTACTGTAATAAAAAAAAAAATCACAATAATGACATAAATAAACAGGCTTGAAATTATTAATTACGTTTCACTATTTAAAAGGGAGAAATTAAAAATTAATTTGAAATAAGGAAGTTATGGGTAGAAAATCAAAACCTGACAACACATCCTAGTACCAGCTGCGGTTTTTCCCATCCCTACAACAAAAAAGGAAACAGGTTTTACAACTTCGTTAGCCGTATCCTAGTTAATCGTGTTTCAAACACACAACTTAAGAGGAAAAAGTAAAGTTTGGTCAGGATTAATAGGAGAACCAATCAGTCCTAACAACAGTTAGCTGAAATGAAAAGTGTATGCTATAAAACATTCAGGAAATGAAGTCTGCAGCAAATTCATGCTGGCATAAATTATTGTGCCTTAGGAGCTGGGTTAAAGTTTCCCTTGTGGTATAAAGTCTTCTACAACAGAACACTTCAGAACTGCATCCCTTTTCCACGCCATTGATACAGCAAAAGCTTGCAAATCAATGCTTAAAATTTATTTTCTAAAAACTCACTAGAAAGACATGAAACCCACATTCATTTATCTCCCCTGAACCAAAGGACATTCCTCTTTCTTGCTTCATCTGTCACAAACCCCAGACACCATTTAAAACAATTTTTAAAAATGCTTTAAGAATCACCCCTCTCTTGCTGGTGCATGAAAGGCGGATTTTATTTCGCAAGGTCTCCCCTTCGGCATTCAGCAGGGCCTGACACTCCGCTTAAGAGAGGAGTATTTATTCACAATCTTTCAGACTCTGCTCCCCGCTCATTGACATTCTTCCACCATATGCTCCCCAGGATTAATACACGTTCTGCAGTAAGAATTCCCTGGTTCCAAGACAAAAAAAAAAGAAATCCTACAGTGGCAGGTTCTAAACAGCTAAAATGAGGTCATAAGAGGCAACTTTATGTTGGCCGTGTAACCGATTGCTGCTTCTACAGGTCAATCTTTTAAGACACATCACGTTAACTGAGTTCATAACAGAGTTCAGATTCATTCAGGATCCTTCTCTCGTCTCGTGACTTTTCCGCTGACTTTTCAGTTTGGTGCAGAATAGCTCCAAACCTGAACGCGCGTTCCACCTTGCTATAATGTATGAAGTGTAGAATTTGTCTAACTTTGCACAAAGTTTTAGACAAATATTTAATTGCTGTCAATTGCTCTATACAAATACCAACACTTATAACCCATCCCTGTTCGGCAGGATGAAGCTGTAAATAGGGACAGGAGAGGAAGCAGGCGATGTAGAATAGGTGTCTCACTACCAAAGGAATAGATTTCTCTCTCATCATGACTAGAAATTTTAGATCTAGAAAGGGCACAAGTATTTATGACTGGAGTATAAGGCTATGACATAAAACACGCGTTATGGTATGCTGGTGACAGGAGTTCCAAAAAAAACCCAAAGCCTCAAAAGACAAAAAGGACAATCGGCAAAGTAACAAAATTCTGCTAAACGTTACAGAAGCACCTTCATTCAGTTCAAACAAAGTGTTCAAATATTTGATTTTGCAAAGCACTCTCAGGAAAAGGTAATGTAATCTCCCACTTAACCTTTCACAAAGCTGCATTAATTACATTCCGGGCTTCAGCATAATTTCACTAGTAAGGCCAATAATGCGATTCCATCAGCCCTGCACCCTCGCATACAGCAGTTTAACGCAGCGTTCACCATCTGCACCTGCCGTATGAAAATGGCAATAATTCCTTAACACCACTTAAGTCACAGAACTTCCCCAGAAACGTGGAGAAAGACATTGGTAAGACACCACCGGTATTCACTCCTAGGGACCCATTCTGCCATCAACGCGCACGCGCAGCTGCCAACGGCTTCAAGGGGAGCTTCTGGTCCAGATAATTGGACAGAGCAAACAAAGCGAAGGAACCCAATTAACCGGCAGCTTAAGAGCAGTTCTAGAGTCTCTAGAAGAGGACTTTGTCTCATTGACAACAATCCGAAGTGGTTTCAGGCGGACGTGATTTTTTTAAATCTTAATAGGGACAGCAAATTCAATGCAGCTCTGAAAGGCACTTCAGGTAGAACGGGAATCAACTCCTGCCTGCCGAACCGAACCAGAACGAGCCTGCCGGCCTCCCTGCCCGTGCTGCCCTTTTCGACTAAGGCAATTTCAGTGGATAGCTAGCTTCCATGCACTGCTGCCCCCCCCCCCCCCCNTAATTTAGCCACTTACACTAGCATAAGGCCTTACTTAAAAACCAGAAGGCTCAACATCTTCCACCTCCCCGGCAGAAGGGAAAAGGGTTACCTTACGCTAAGGTAACAGCCTGCACAGCGGGTTACTCGTTTCACTGGTTTTAATATGCTTCTCAAGGTGTCATCATGCAACTTTTTAAAATACCTTAACTCCACAAGTTCAATCTCTTGCTTAACAGACGAACACAGACAAATTAACATAGACAGTGTCCTCACAACCCGCTAGGCCACCGTGTCTTTTGAGAGATACAGGAAATTTCTATTTTGGGTAGAGACCATGTAAAAGAAATTTTGTTTGATGTAAAGGCTACCTGGCATCAGTATGCAAAAATAGCCCATCCAGCCACTCAGCTAAGTCGTACTCAAAGCCATCAGTTATCACAAAAAGCACCTTCATATCAATAACCGCTCACCCCTATGAAACTCAGCCTGAGCTTGAAATGTATTAGGACTAATTTCATCATGTAGGTGATTCGATTCACGCTGGTGATCCACTGTTTTCAAACAATCAAGTATTGTTCCCATCAATATTTTACATTAGTGTAACGGATTTATCCACATCATTGCTCTCCCACCCCTCCCCCCCCCAAAAAAGAAATAAAATCCCACAACTGCTCAAATAAGGAAAAAAACCAACTAATAGCCATACTGTGAAACAAAAATACTATTTAAAAAACAAATAGATGACAGTCCAATAGGTTGCTGGATTCAAAACTGACTCCACAAAGTAGTTTTCTACCTTGTAGAAACGATTTCCTTTTATTTGGAAAATGAGCAATTGTAAATCAGGTATTGGAGAAGAGAGATATAAACAATCTGTAGATGGTCTTAAGTTTTGCCTACTGTTGAAGGATTAAAACCGTAAATAAAAAGGTACCAAGCCCTCAGAGTTCACCATTCATGTGAAGCTTCTTCCGTCTCTTTCTTGACCTTTTTAAAAACCATATTCATTTCTGGGAAAGGAATGGAAAAGAAAATAAAAATTATTTAGGAAAAAACCCTGCAGTTATTTCTTATTCTGACATTATACATAACTGCTCAATTTTGACTCAAGAAAGCCTTAAACTCAACCAAAAGTCTCCGACCTTGCTTACAAACTGTGCTGTACTTTGACAGTAGAAGATGAGACAGTGTATAGACTTGGAGCTAAATGGATGAAACACACTTACACTTACCAAACGGAAAAGGGAAAATAGGATTCCTGAGGTCTTTGAAAACACAGGGGGAAAGGCGACAAAAGGCTTTAGATTAGAATCCAAAAGAAGTTAATGACTAAAGACACCTTAAATTCAAAGCCCATTCACCAAAGTATCAGATACTGGTTATTAGCTAATAACCAATAATATATATATATATATATATTCAGTTGTCTGATTGCAAGAACCAAATTATAACAGATATTTAAAACAACAAAGAATCTAGATTTCTCTCCCAGCAAAAGCAAGGATTGAATTTTTACTTTTCTAGTATGACTTTACTAGTACGACAATACTGCTACACCAACTGCTCACAGCAGACAGGCACAACAGTAACATTGCTCATCGCATCTTTCAGGAGGCTGAGCATGAGATTAAGTGTTCTTTGAATCTCGTTATAGGGACACAAATCCTTAACACTGACCAGGATCAAAGATCACTTAGAAAAGACGCAGAAGGTTCAGGCTGTAGTTGCTACTCATCTTTTGCTAGCGTGCAGAATTCCAGAATCCTGAATAACAGACTTCCAACTTACATCACTGGTGGGTCAGGGCATGAAACAAAGGCCAAACCACCAGGCGGGTATCCCACATTGTTTTGAAAGGGTAGACATAGACACAACTCAATCAAAATTAGCGTCTGGGATTTAAATGCCCTAAATTACATGCATTTCAGGCATTAGAAAGTCCTTCCCATAGCTCTTCTCATGGTTCAGGTTTGCGTACGTTTTCTCCTAACCCCACAGCTCCAGGCTGGATATGCACACTCGCTCCTGAACATACAAACCTGCCTTTGCATGGAAGTCTCTGTACATCTTCTCATCTGAAACTTTTCTGCTGTTGCATCAGCCCCACATTTTCATATACTCTAGCGCTATCTTCTCTCATTCTGAAATGAAACAAATAGTTACAGTCCAGAGAATCTAGTTTGAGAAAGCCGCGTTTCTACACACCAATGTAATTCAGTGACAGTTTATTTTGCTCAATTTAGTTTAAGAGCAAAGCACAGGGCAACAGTCTAGGGCAGACTCTGTGATAACTCATTCTCATTTGAAGTCCCTGAAGATTAGTTAGTACAGTTAAAAACTTACACACTAACAGAAGCAAACTTACTCTGGACACGTTGGGGTTGGGGTACAGGGTGGAAGAGGGCTCTGATCCCCACTTGTCTGGTCCGATAAAGAATATTTAATGTTTGTGTATTCGTGACCTTTTCTCTTACTCTTCTGCGAAGCAAAACACAACAAAAAGCCGGGTTTTGAATTACTAATAGAAAACAATCAATGAAGTAGTGCAGAAATTACATGTATAACTAGCCATGTATGTTTTTAGAAAAAAGGTTTGTCTATGAACAGAAGAGAGCTCAGTTCTGCAGACAGCACGCACGATGTGGATAGGACCCAAAGGTTGGGCTTACCTATTTGTTACAAGACCTGAAAAGCCTCACTTTTCAATACTCCTCTTTCCACCACCATCTCCAGCAGAACGTACCAACCTTATGAACCAGCATTCATACGCAATCTTCATCTTACTTGGCAGGAGAAACCACATTTCATTCTTTAATAGACGGTACCAGCCAGTGGGCTTCCCACTGACCTTACTCCCAGCTTGGAGACGTGGCCAAATGAGTAACAACGTTGTTCACAAGATCTCTAATAAAATAACATCTTAGCCCATTAGGTTCGATATAAAAAGAACCCAAGCTGTTATTTGTATTCTGCAGCATATGTTACAAGCTGCAGCCAATTTTGCTGGCGTTCATCTAAAGATACTGAAGGCTCCAGCAAGGAAAGCTACACTAGGAAAGAAAGGGGATATGGCTTTCTTCCTTTTCAAGACAAACATTCACAACACACCCATACACCAAAACTTACAATATAAATTAAAGCCTCACTTTAAAGTTTTACTGGCTACTGGGTTTGGGGGAGGGGGTTGTGTGGGGTTTGGTTTTTTGGTTTGTTTTGGGTTGCTTTTTAATACTCAAACAAGTACTAAATAACTGGCCTGAATCAATCTTGCAACAGAAGTTCTCTGAGCCTCTGGGGAGTTCTGGCTGCTGAGTTTCCACTAAGAACACTCCGTACAGCGATGTAGGTTGAAGTTTTTCTGAGATGGCCTTCTGAGACTTGCTCAAAACTTGCTCAACTCGTTCTGTTATTTTACTGAACTTCTCCCCTCTCAGCCTCCTACTTACTCCTAACAAATCCCTTCCAAATAGACCACCAGTCCAGATCAATTACCTGGCCAGTTAATGCTAAAAAATAAGATTTATACAATACGCAAAAGTTCAAACTCTACTGCATTGTACGGTGTTATGGCTACAAGCCCCTCACCTGCCAATAATAATTCCGAAGCCCAAAACTAGAGCTTGATTTCCACCCCAAACCGCACGATGAATGGCGGTTCAAGTTACAGATGTACTGTACAGTAGAAGCAATTTAAAAAGAATCAGTCAGTTCTTCTATTACTTAAGCTGACTGAAACGGATACAACAAGCCAAGAAAAAGTAGATATCTGGCTCCTCTTCCTTCCGCTCAATTCCCTGTAATTATCCTTTCCAATTCAGAATAACAGAAATGTGGTAAGAACGACTTGTTTCCTAGATGTAAGACAATATACACATTTCCACAGGAAAAAAAAACAAAGCAATACTAAAACAGATGAACTTTTCCTCTACACTTGTAAGGAGACAGGCAATATTTTACACAACACTTAACTCTACGAAAACTTGAGGCTTTCAGCATTGCAATGCAGGAGGGAACGCGAGCAGAGCAGGGAAATGCTTTCCTGAATACAAACAAAAAGCCGGCACGTCTATGTGAACGGATGCGGCTATTCACGCATCCACTTCTTCAGCCCAGCTGGATGTCAGTCCTGCACGACAACAGGCTAGCTCATGCGACTACCTGGCTTCTGATCGGAAAAGAAAGCTTGTGTTCGTCCAGATGGAAAAGCAGACAGGGAGCACGACCTCATGTTGTTTCCTACAAAGGTGCCCTAATTGACTTCACCAGGTGGTTTTTTTTTCCAACTTTTGCAACTGCAATTAAAGCAAGAGTAGAGAAGAAGGTTCCAGAAGTTAAAGTTTCTCAAAACACACAGCGTTCCATTCCGAAACTACCTTATTGGGGTGAAATTCAAGCATTCTGCATAGTATTGTACTACTCAGCCATTTTTTTTTCTGCTCTATCAAAACAGGCTTTGGAGCATTCCCAATTCACCAGGTATTTTTTTTACGGACATTAGTTGCTATAGTCACCACAAAGCTTTGCTTTTGTCTATATTGTTTGATTCCTATAGCTGCCACTAGCCCTAGTTATAGGTCAAGACCTCCTGAAGTAAAGCAATGTTCTATTTCCAGTTTCTTTAACTTTTATACCTGTGCCTTCTGAGCTAGTAACGGAACAGAGGATGAAACACAACTGAACCTCATCACTACAGGAGAAACACACTGCTCCACACAATAGCAAAATACTACTCAAAACCCATTACAAAGATCAAGAGAGAGTTACTGATCTACTTTGTAAATGGCAGCAGCAGAAAGAGACCATATTCAAAAAGCTGAGGACACAAGGCTTGCATAATTACACACACAGAGATATGCTGCAGCTCTAAGGCGAAGTGAGACAACAAAGCCAGGAAAAAAAGTACACCTGAGGGATTTCTTGTTCTTCACTTTGTGTCTAATCACCATCAGAGCACACAACAGCTGTCCTGGGGAGAGGAATAAAGTCTCTCTATCCTCTCTGCTGCACAGCGCATCTACATCATGTAGGCAAATACAAAATAAGCTCTGCCACACTCCAAAGCAGCAAGAAGCCAGACAAGAGTGCCAAGCCCGAGCTGGCACACTCTCTCTCTAAACAGGGATTACATCTCACAGCTGGCACTGCGCTAACTGCGCGGCTCCCCACATCTGCCTGATCAGTTCTGCGGGTTTACCTCCTGAGCAGCAAGCCAGCTGCAGAAAGAAAGATACTGAAATTCTGAAACAGAAAGATAAAACTCCCAGATGACCAGAGTTAGGGCAGACAACCAAAGCAACAGTGAGTTGCTTGTCAGTTCTTTATTACAAAACAAGGTAACTTCTGTAAGACTGTAGGATTTGAGTGCAATGAAGTACTTAAACAGGGAGAGTGAGGTGAAGGTCTTGTAGTTGTTACCACATATTCCAAAATTTTTCTCATCTCACCACACCAAATCGGTCCTTTAACTGCTTTTTGTTGGACACTATATTGCAAGATCACCACACTCATTCTTTAATCTTTCAGTCCAATATATTTACCTCTTACTAATAAACATGTACTTTAAGACTCAAAAACTGGTATCAGAGTGACTAGCATTTGAATTTGATTATCATGCTTTAGAAATACCGCTAACAGATTTGAAATCTCTTTAAAACTCAACAGAGCAAAAGGTTCTGTATTAATTAACAGAGCCTTACCTTTTATTCTTCTTGCATAGAAAACTAGATAATGTTAAGGGAATTTGAGATCTGGGGTGCAGGGACTGGGGGACAGGGAGGACAAGTCCCATACACGCAAGCATTTTCATGGAAGGTAAACCAGCACTAGCTGCAATCTTATGGAGAAGCCTCTCAGACTGCTGATTTTCTTCCTCTGCCAGTGGCCAAACACACTGTCTGTATTTTACAGTTTTCTAATTCCACCTGATAGCATCATCTTAAGCATAATGAACTGAAATACAGGCTAACTTCTCTGAACATGGTTAACAGGTTACAGACCCAGCCTTTTCCTGAAGCATTGGCTATACAGGCAGCAACCATGCCTCCAGAAGTCACAGGCAGCAACTGAGCAACTCTGCTCCCTCCCTGTTCAAATGATAACATGTTCCGACATAACATTTTATGTTTAGGACAAATATACCTGCTCCTCTTCAATTCTGCGCTGTAGCGTTTCAATGTAGTGCTGTACTGCCATGTAAATAAATCTGTACTGTGCTTCCGTCTGAACCATTCCTGACCGTTGCGATCTCACCATCTGAATGGTCTTTGGAACATCAATATCACAGTCCACACCTAGGAAGAACCATCATGATGTTAAGAAGAGTAAAATAAACTATGTCTTTGGAGGAGAGGATGGTCTCATCTTCCAGCAGAAGACAGCATTGTTGAATGATTTTGCAATGATTGCTGACATTTAACAGAGGACTCGTGCTTGACTACTAATACACCGATCTGTAGAAGTGTGGCATAATGTGGAAAGCTGCCCTGGACGAGGAAACTGCAACACCCCACATTGTCTTGTCTTGTCTTGTCCCAAGACAATTTTAAACGCAACCTAGNGCGAGGAAACTGCAACACCCCACACTGTCCCAAGACAATTTTAAACGCAACCTAGCTCAACATACATGCCGATTTAGTGTTTATGGCAGTTTATACATAAATACAACACCGTTCTCCAAAAACAAGTCACTCAAATTCAGCGTGCACGGGTACTTTCACAGCCACACACTCATGAATGATTTTAAAAGAAAAATAAATTATAAAAATAATAAGAAAAACGTTATCAGACTCCTGGCTAATCCTCAGCTGAAAGTTTTCATTATGCTGAACTGGAGCAGCGTTTCAGCACTTTGATTCCAGCTAAACCAAGAAGGATGAGGAAGTCCCTTCAGTGTAAACACACACGCCTACTTTGTAGCATCACTAGAATCCCTCTATTCTACGAACACTCCTGTTGTTTTACTGTGATGCATCTGTCAATGTCCCACAGGAAAATAAAAGGGAGGGGGGAACCTACCTTTTTCTCTGATTATGTCAATAAGAATATCAATCACAATGAAAGTTCCCGTTCGCCCAATCCCAGCACTGTAAAGAGAGAAGGGGAAAAAAAAAGTTAATTGTTTTGCTCTTTCTGAAGACGCCAAAACACTAGTCCGAGTAAGAGTCTAACATAAGAGACATTAGACTTCCAAATTATAGCCAGAGTCAAACCAAGCCACACAGCCAAAAGTAACTAGAGACCTAATCAACACAACATGGAAGAGACAGAGCTTACAACGGGACTTCTGTATGTCAGCATTTATTAACATCCTTGAATCAGAAAATAAAAATTACAAGGTCAGATCTAATGTTTCCTCGCCTTATAAAAAGTATCTCATTTCTAAGCCGATACTGAGGAGAGAGCACTCACAGGGTGTGGGATGGGAGACTAGAATTCCTGTGAATGGGATGGGAATTCCATCTAGAATTCCCACACCTGAAATGTATCGAGCCAAGACTGGCACCACCTTCTTATACAACACCAGAAATTCTTACTCATACAGACATGCACACTCTGAAAGACAGCCTGCTCAGAAAGCACCGTTTGACACCTATCTAGAACATATCATTTTGCAAAACAGAAAGCACAAACACCTTGACAGATGGAAAGTCTGAGTAGCTCTAGTGGAAAGTTGTCATCTTTTAAAGTTTTCAGCTCCTCCCACAGAAAAAAAAAAAAAAAGAAAGAGGGATCCAACAGAACTCCACAGGCATAGCAAGTCGGAGGAGAGGTGCAGTACACCACCATACCTGCAGTGGACCACGACTGGTCCCGCATCAGAAATGCTCTCCTGCTTATGGTGCACCTCCTCGAGAAAGTCGAGTACACCACCAGGGTCACTTGGGACTCCATGGTCAGGCCAAGTTCTGAAGTGATATTGCCAGACTGTTCTCTCCGTGTTCCCCTGGAAGGAAGATGCCAACAGGTGAAAACAAAATCCTTCAGATCAAAATCCAGCTAAAAGCATTGATGTTCCAAAGTTGAGGCGCATCAGGAGGTGGCATACCCAACCTGCTACTCAGTACCCACGGCACCACAACTCTCAACAGAGGGAACAAGCCAGAGTTCTTCCTGGCCTGACATGTCAATCACACCACCTGCTTCCTCAGCTCCCTCCTTCTCATGCAGTTGTTTCCAACATTTCCATCTTCACCTTTAGAAGCCACGTCAAAGTTCTGTCTGAGGGTGACCAACAGCGAGGGACCTTCATCTGTCATACTCATCATTCCTACCTAGTGGCACTTACCTCACACACTTCTTCCCACTCAGTTCCATCCCATGGATGTACCAATCTAATCCATCCTGCTTATTAGCTTCTTACACAATTCTTTTTGCACCATGATCCAAATTGTCCCTTAAGAAGGAAGGGCTATTTCGACACTGGTTCACTATTTCCTTCCTCATCTTTTTTATTGCTTCCCTTAAGTGTTCTTTCTACATCCTGGACCCACACAACACCGCTCTTCTAGTGCGCCCATCTCCGTGAAAGGGAGCAAATGCCTAGCCAGACTTAAGTGCGATTACTTAAAAGCATCATCCCTCTTTCCAAATTTCCTCAAAGCTCTGCAGCCATGCATCTTCTGCCAAAAAAGTGCTTAGGTATAAGAACCTTCAATTATTCCAAGGACAAAGAGAAAGATGTATGGAACTAAACCTGGAGCTTCAAAGAAAGAGACAGGGCTCAATTTATTAATCTCTTAGTGCTTTTATTGATTCCAGAGAAACAGTCTATTTCTGCAATATTTTTTTTGTGATCTGCAACCTAAATTAAAAGGACAGAGTTACTAACATACTTACTTGCCCAACTTTAGAAAGCTTAAGTTCTCTTAGTGTGTAATCGTGTGCTGCACTCTCTTTAACATTCCTAACACGCATAACACCATACTCCTTTAGGGAATATTCATCAGGCCAGTACTTGACGCACTTACTCTGCAAGATTAAAAAAAAAAAAGGAGCAATCAGTAAGAAGGCTGGTTCGTAAACTAGTTAACAAACCCATTTCTGAAGCTTTCATTTCTGAATACACAGAAGATGATTACTAATGCCAACTGGACAGCTAGCTGACAAGGTAAAGGGGTAAAGTACATTTGAGGGGGAAGTTTCTCTTCCCCATGAGAAATGCCAGATGATTTCAGACAAACAGGTACAGGCAATCTCTCCTTTTAGCAGCTTTCACAATCATTTTAGTACCTGCTTTGCCTCAATAGTTTCAAAACACAGAAATTAAAATACTTGTATCTCCACCCAACTACAGGTTTCAAAATACTGTGAATTTCCAGTGGAATGCTGTAGCCTCACAGGCTATTCTACAGTCAAAACCCAACAGCCTGCAAAATAAATACAAGTCAAAGGTATAAGCCATTTTTAGCATAAATGAAACTTAGATGCTTGCTTTTTCATCACTTAGAGCAGAAAGGGCTAACATAGCTCTCCAGTCACCAAAGACTTGCTCCCTGTGCCAGGGGACTGAAGCCTTTTGCGTCTGTAGGTTTTGAAATGTAGAGCTTTTGTTGTGCTGCTTCTGTCTCAAGATTATCTTTGGCCAGGGATATATTCCAGCCACTGAAGAATGGTTTCACCTATTACTACTTTCATTTGGTTCTTGTAAAAGCTCAGGACAGAGTGAATCCTGTTAGCCTGTGAACGTAATACAAGCACATGCAGTAACAAATGAGAAATTATATATAGTGGGTATATAGATGCAGCTTCCAGCAACAGCAAATGCCGACCAAACACCAAGTACTACGGTGAAACATTCCCTATTTGCAGCTACTACTGCGTATTTATGAGAAAACTCGGCAACAAGAAAGTTCCTTCTGCCAACACAAGAGATAGTAAGAGATGGTGGAACACATGCCTTCCAGCCTACTTAGGCAACAAGATGCTTTTCTTCTTTCCCCGCCACCTCCAAAAAGGTAGGAGCTGAAGAAAAGATGTTGGTCTTGGCATATGCCAACATAAGTTGCCGTTTCAATACAGAACTCTGAACACAAGAACAGTTGGCATAGCGAGTCTGAACAGTCAAAACCAGCTTTAGTCTGATAGAGGGGGTGCATGTATTCTCAGCTCAACGGACTGCCTCCAAAACACCACTAGTTTAATTTGTAAGTATTTGCTGATTCTACATTGCGTTCTAAAGCATATTCAGAACGCTATGCAGATCTGAGATGTTTCATAGTTCCTCACTTCCTTAGGCAACATGCTCTTGAAGTTATCCCTGATGTAGAGGTTTCTCTCCTTCCTGCACAGCTGAATGTATCTTGGCCTGAGATAAAAAGCTTTTCTTTTATATGAGGACTGTTATTTGAAATTCTCAAAGAAGTGAAACAGGCATTAAAAAGAAAAAAAAAAAAAAAAAAAATCAATGCATGCAGCACTGATTAAGTAATAAGACATTAAAATGTTTTATACAGCCAGAGCACAGAAAACAAGCTTAGCAAAATTTGGGAAGAATCATGGAGAAACTGCAGAGGAGCACAGGCCATTCTGTAGGTTATAAAAAAAATAATCTTGTATGCAAGTCAACTCTTCCAGAGCAACCCTGTAATTGATTTCTGTTCTTCCGAAAGAAAGATCTAAGAGGAAGGTCACTGGGAAGGAGTAGCACCTCCCTCCTTCAGTGCATTCTCAGGAAGGAAACACAAATCATGCCCCTTTATAAGGGCGATGGATGGGCAGAAGTTTACAAAGCCTAAAAAAATCCCAAGACAGAATCTAACAGTTTCTACAAACACCACCAATGGCAGCTTTGATACCTAGATTAGGAAAAGAAGCCCATAAAATCTACTGCTATTTGTCTTCAGTACATATACACAAAGCCTCTTTTTTTGTGGCAGTGGTAAGGAGCCCCTGCAATTATCAGTCGCCCATAGAAAAACAGTGGCTATACTTTCAATTCAGTTTTTTTTGAAAGTGACACTCCTCTAACAAGGTAACAACTTTCCATTCAGAAACAGATCATTGGATTATTGGAAAAGGTACACAACGGTACGTGGAAAAAGCAGAGAAACCTTTTTTTTTTAAAAAAAAAGAGAACAGAAACTGTTTACCAAATAGAAAAAAGATGAGAAGCAACACATTCCAAAGATAAAACTGTACTACACACAGGAAGCAGTATGTGACTGTTGATAGAATATCAGCATTCAACTATTTCCTATTCCTGTTTCCTGCCATATGTCATTAGAACCCAGAAACAAAGTAAGAGCCTCAGATTTGCCAGAAGACAGTGAATAAGACAAGATCCCTGCACTTAAAAGTCAAAATGGAGGTTCTTGGGATACAGCATTGCAGGAAAATTTCCTCTTTCAGAGCATTAAATACTGCCAGAGCAGCTCACGAGGGGCTCGCAGACTCCTGAGGCTGAACAGGCAGCTGTGTTCACGCAGAACAGGGCAAAGGCCCTGACTTCAGGAATAAAAGTGCTAAATCACACCTGGCTGAGCGATTCCTAACCAGGTACAGTTTCAGTTGTAATCACTAGCTCAGCACATAATGAGAATGTTATCAAATTCAAGCACAGAAAGTAAAGCCAGAAGAGAGAACAGCATTCTAGTAGAGTCTAGTAAATGTGACTTGAATGAGGGGAGTACAGGGCAATAACTTTCACATTATATTGTAGTTTTCAGGTAAGAAGCAGTATCACCTAAATTCATTCTTATAGAAATAACGTCCCACAATTCTGCTTTTCTAGTAAAGTCTACACAAGCTTGGAAAGCTGAAATAAATGGCAATACTTTTGTTACAGGAACAGGGAGTTCACCCCTTCAAGTACGCAGAATGCCTGTTTGGCTACATCGTGCATTCCAGTGTCACATTCCCCGAATAATTTTAAAATACATAGATTCACATTCAGTAGCTAAAATTTAATCAGTCAACCCTTAAAAAAGGAGGGTACGCTCCTATCATATCATCAGACCTCCAACTCTCACAGGCACCAACAAAAAAGGACACTCAGCACCTTCCAGGTCTCCAAAGACAGCGGTGGCACACCAGATTTCAGCATATAAATCAATATTAACAAATCAGTTCAGTCCTTACTTGCATTCAAATGTCATGACCTTTCCTAAGGGCAGTTTGAGTCTGTTTTTACCTTTCCTCTTTCAACTTCTTTTGTTGTCATAACAATAACTCGAGAATTCTCCTGGAACACCATCCTCCAAAAATCATTCACTGTATTCTGTAGGCACCCTTGAGTAGCAATGTAGCTTTTTTTTGGCTTTGAGTTGTTGCACTTGGTTTCAAACTCAGGCTAGAGAAAAAACAATTTAACAAATGGTGACAAATGGTGACAAGACTAACCTGGATTTAGGTAAGTAGACATGGGCTGTGCCAACAATACTCCTGCAGGTAGGAGTTTACTTACCATAATAATATT
Organism: Anarhynchus alexandrinus; assembly: GCA_008711295.1. Classification (NCBI taxonomy): domain Eukaryota; kingdom Metazoa; phylum Chordata; class Aves; order Charadriiformes; family Charadriidae; genus Anarhynchus; species Anarhynchus alexandrinus. Next base: position 164,423 of record VUYV01000529.1, read on the forward strand.
AGCATTGATATAGTCTGAAACGGGTTCATTTGGATCACCGTCATGTAGAACAACTCTGGTATGATCAACTGGAAGAATATAGGTGCATGTTAAGCGCTCGCATCTCACACAGTTGTGAACACACAGCTATTTTTAAATATCCCCCAGACAGGTACATTTCTTACTGCTACCAGAAGCTATGAAGTTATCAAACTCAGTAAATTAGTTGCTAGAATATTCAACCTTTCCTCTTTTGCCAGTTCTTAAAACAAGCGGCCAACTCATAGCAAGCTACATCGAAACAAGTGCTCATGCCCCCTACTAACTCCTAAGTACACGGACAGTCAAGCATTAAGTCAAGGCAAATGGCTGCTGGATTCGCACCATGCAGCTTTGTACCACAAATTAATCCTCTTTAAATTTAAGCATTCCAGTTTGCTGAATAACAGTTTAGGGATGTGATGCTTTAAAGTGAAAGCTGAAGATATAAAACAATATTTGGTAATCAAAGTATCGGTATCTACAAAGTGCCACTGTTTGAACACAAATTGGAAATTGCATGGGCTAATACTGACAACATAAGAGGGGAAATTATCACTAAGGAGAAGAAAAAGCACAGTGGTGCTTAATTAACCCTGTATTTACGAGCTAAGAAAATAGCGCATATAAAAGTAGCAGGCTTATGTTATAATGAAAGAAATCAATACTTACAGGGTAAAATGTTTTTGTATCTATTTTTGTTTTTGTTTTCTTGACGCTGACCTTCTTTACGACTATAGAGAAGTTTGCATTCTTGCTGCTGTAAAGTCTAAATGAAAACAGCACAAATAAAGTTGAAATTGTAACAGCACAGATAAAGTATGGAGTGTTTCACCATCATTATAGCGATCCTTTCTCACAAAAATGGTGACGCTTGTTCATAATGCCAGACAGTCAGAGAAAGAGAGAGAGGTACTGGAAATCTCCGGAAGCGATGCTGTACTAAGTCTGAACGAGGTATGTAAGAAACACAGGAGCATGAGTGACAAGGCAAGCTATTTTCCACCTGATAATTATAAACACCTATGAATTCAAAGCTTCTTTAAACCACAAATATAACCAGCAAGTCCTCATGACACTGTTCTGAGCAAGCAGACGCAAGTTGCTCCCTTAAAGCTTTTAGCTGTAAAACATTGTGCAAGGAAACCGTAAATGGTTACAAAGGAGACAACGAAATTGTGCCTGTGGAAATGTGGCCATCTTAAAAGGCACGCTAAATAAACCAAACCACACAAGCAGCATTCTATGGAGCAGGCGCAAATAAACATATTTATCACTAGGTCTTTCTCACCAAGCATAAAAGTTAGGAAGGAGTACTATCGCATTTCTCCTTTTTGCTGAATGAGGCAGGTAAGGAGTTAAAAAAACTTCCACTGAGCTGGCATTAACTTCAGTACCCATACACATTAGTAACTAACGCATCCAAAACATTGCCAACCGGCGAAGGAGTAAGGCACTTCATGAACCACCGCATCTCTGCATAAGCTGTAGTGGATTCCTCCAGGCCTTACCGGCTTTCTTCCGCTCCTTCAGCTACAGCAAGGCTGTACTAACGGTGCTGAAAAGCCCCAAAAACAAGTCCCCGAGACTACGAAGGCTGTGGTGCAGCAACGCCACAAGAGCAGATCCTCGCAAGCTGCTGCCAGACCAACTCTAGGCAGGCAAAGAGGAGGAAGGAGCGCAGAGAAAACCCAACAAAGCACGTCAACACAAGCAACTGTATTTAAATATCAAGCGCAGTGAAAAGCCCTTCAGCAGTTAGAAGCAGAGTATTAGGAAGATATTCTTGTCTATTCCCCCAAACAAAAGTCCACACGGGAATGCTACAGTATTTTCAAAGGTATGGATGAGGCAGGGAAAGTGCCAATGTACAACCCACCACCACCGTCACATAACACTTTTTAAGTGCTCCAATTATTCTCTCCTACCAACACAAGGCCATTTCACTAAACCAGTACAAAATTTTGCGCAAAATTTCTCATACTACCCTGTTGGGGGAGGAGGGGGGGCATTAGGTAACTACAAACAGTGTTATCCATAAATCATTCCAGTGCAGAAACAATAAATCTGCATGGGAAATTCTCCAGTTGGCAAGGAGATAATTTCTCGGTGCCTGGTTCACAATTAATACAGCAGGGACAACACCAATTCCAAGCTGCACAGCCATGCTGCTCAGTAGGAAGTCTCCCTACTTGCAATGAAGCTGGAGGGACCAGAATCTCGATGCCTTTGTTCCAAATTTTAATCCCAAAAGCAGTACTGGCCTGACTAAAAGGAACGCTGGGGCTTTGGAAGCTGCTCCCCTCGTTATTACCACCCTTAACACTGTTGCACAGATTGATTTTACTTTGAAGCTTGGGCATGTCGGGCACGTTTGCTCACTTCTATTTCAGTCTCCGTTATCGTTACTGCCTCACTTAGTGACCTTGGACAATTAGGCTCATCCTAAAGACAGGGAAAAACCAAAGAACAAAAGCAATACAGGAGAGCTGTGAGGTTTCACGCTTACAAAGCAAAGACAGAAAACATATCCCCATAAAGCATTGCTTGCTACCACTAGCGATGGGTGAAACACCTTGCAGTAAGCTCACCTCTTGCCACACTGCAAGAGTCTTTCCAGTGCCATCACTGGCACTGGGGAGATCTTCTTGCGGACTTCCAGTCCCTAAAGGGGCTACAGGAGAGCTGGGGAAGGACTTTTGACTGGGGCATGGAGTGATGGGACGAGGGGGAATGGCTTCAAACTGGAAGAGAGCAGGTTTAGATGGAACATTAGGAAGAAGTTTTTCACTGTGAGGGTGGTGATGCACTGGCCCAGGTTGCCCAGAGAAGCTGTGGCTGCCCCATCCCTGGAGGTGTTCAAGGCCAGGCTGGATGTGGCCTTGGGCAGCCTGGGCTGGTGGGAGGTGTCCCTGCCTATGGCAGGGGGGTTGGAACTCGATGATCTTCAAGGTCCTTTCCAACCTAAACCATTCTATGATTCTATGATTCTATCACCACCCAGCACCTTTATAGAACATTAACACTTTTGAGTCTCAGCCAAGTGAAACACCAAGCAAAAGAACCAAAAGCTAAACTTTGCTAGCAGGTTAAATAAAAATGGAAACAATTAAGTGTGTGGAAACCATGGCTTCAAACACATCTTCACTTCATACAGTTAATTATTATTGCTTTGAGCATCCCTGAGGAGAGATCCATGAGCAGCAGCGACTTCTAACAAGCCCATTAAGAGATGTAGACAATGCAACAATAAATCTGAGACACAGTGCTCAATTTCACTATGACATCCAAGCATTAAGCTCACCAAACAGCCATTTGTCAGAAGCAAAAACATTACGACTGTCAACATTTCTGTCTAGTGGTTCACGGGACAAGAGGTACATTCTTAAATATGCCTGAAGACAAGTAATTTATAACTACCATCTGGACTGCCAAATCATAAACAGCACAGGCAGAGATCCATGGACAACCGGGAGTTTGCTGCCCTGCCTCCTGCCACCAAGGTTGACAGCTAGAGCTTACCTGAGGTGAATGAAAAAGCAGGACACTAAGCCTGCGATGAGACTGCTTCATTTCCAAAAATACAGTGGGGAAAAAATAAGATTTAGTGCTGACCTGACTAACGGCAGTGAAGGGGAAAGAGAAGTGGAGTGCCTCACAGGTAAAATCCTTCGTTTCTTACATTTACTTTTTCTGTAAGACTTCCAGCTTTCTAACAAATACTCTTCTTCAGGAAAGTCGCACGCCAGGAAAACACCTCGCTGCAAAGGACCAACTGATAAATCCATTACAAAACAAATTTATTCAACAAAGACCAGAGGTCAGAAAATAAGACATCAGTGTCAAGTAACAGTTCAGTCATACTTTGACAAATCAACAATCCATTCCTAAAAGCACCGCATGAGAGTGCTTCCCTCAAGGAAAAACAAAAAACAACCATTAATTCACATAGCTTTTAGTAAGTCAGCACCAATTACAAGAAGGGCAAGCCAACAGGGCACATTTTTGCCTTTTTATGCCCTCTGAATAAGAGTAAGGTATGCTTACGAGTCTCCAGGGAAGCCAACAGACACACTTTGCTTGGCTACCTCGCAAAGGTATGTTCAGGCTAAACCACGCTGATCACAGGCACAATCTACATGACGGTATCGTGATATGATAAAGCACATCAGTAAACTGCTTTTTACAAAGACTGATAATTCCCACATGCAAGTTTTAGCCATTAGAGCAGGTGGGGCTAATCTTCCTGACCCTTCAGGCCCCATATCAAAGTTCACATGTTGAACTCTGCAAGAGAACGGATTCAAAGGTTGAGGCCAGTTCACCTCCAGGTGAGGTTCACAACCAAGAGATGAGAACCGCTCCCCAGGGGATCCACCACTCTCCTGTCAGGGTAAAACAGAGTCCCAGGTCCTCAGCAATGGCCAGAGCAGCCTCTGCTGGCTCGCTTCCCCCTCCAGGCGGGAGTCTGACCATTCAGCAGTCCCGGGTCAAGGACTGCCCCCCGTGTACTGGGCACAGAGGAAAAGGCTTAATCCTCATTTTATGATTTCCCCACTGTCATGACCTCACCTTTTTATATTCCATCAACTTTCATAGTGAAACACGGTCTCTCTGGTAAGTGTCTTTTGCTTTCCATGGATTTATTTTTCTCCTCCTGACAATAATCTCAGAGCAGACTGGACAGTACATTCAGCTAATTAATACATCTGATCAAAAAAAAGAGTTTCTTCAAGAATGGTTGCTTTGCAAATCCATCACAATTCAAGAAGTTTCTCAAAACAGCATTATTACACAGCCAAAACCAGCCTCTGTCAAAAGATCAGGACTTTCCAGTTTCCTATTGCCATCTGCTGGTGGAGTTCCAGACTCCACTGTGATTTTCTTATGTGCATGCAGTCCATTACATTTAAGACACTTCTAAAGCTTTTGGCTACAACCATCACCTGTGTGCAGCTGTTAAGCAACTCCGGTTGTCAGAGAAGGGTTAGGACCCAGGCGAGCCTCACATAGTTTGGAATGTGTTAGTTAATGCTCACATTAATCTCCTCTGCTTGAAAAATTAACTGTTTGAGTTGTATTTTCTTTCAAACATAAGTAGCCCCCGAAATCATTAACGCTTCAAAGAAGGGGAGAGCTGGGCCAGCGCAGCTACGTTACACACACAAGAGGTGTGCAGGTAAGACACCAGGAAAGGCAGTGCTACTTTCTGGGAGGAAAATGGAATTTTGGCTGCAGGCAGAAATGAAACACCCAAACAAAACCAAAATACATCTCCAGGAGTCCAAGGAATACATATAATCAGTGTTGCTTCATCTCAGAGCTTGCTACCGCTACTACTTCACAATAGTTTTAAGATCCCCTAAAACAGCTATCAAAAAGCCACAAACTCAAGGGCAAGAGCGTATATTGACTGAGAAATCACACTGAAGTTTCCTTAAAGCAATGGCACTCAACCTCCCAAATACAGCAGACCTCAACCCGAAACATCCTCTGCACTGACACATGCAACAGAACGCATGGTGCAACCCCCTTCATACGCACAATACATCTGACGTATTCCAACTGCACCAGATGCCGCTACTGTACTAGCGCTCGGGTCATCAAGAGTAACCGGCTAGGAATTAGTCCTTTGCCTCCAGAAACATTAATCCTACAGACCTCTTCCTGTCCACACAAAGAAAAGGAACACAGGAATGAACCTGATTAACTGTCCTGGTGGGTCAGATAGGATGATACTGTCCTGGTGGGTCAGACACAGGTGTACATAAGGTTCCCTCGTGATGGGGAAGATATTCAGGAGGGATTGTGCTAGGTACCGAATGAATTAGCACTGGAGAACATAATTAGCTCTCGGAATCAGGAAAAAAGGCAAATATTTCAATCATTTTACTAGCAGACACAAGAATGGAACTGGTAAAATTTTAACTCATGCTGTACCTGACGCAGGAGATGGGAGCAAGAACAGGGATCTGAAGGGATGGAGGGGGAGGTAAGAAAACATCAGGACGGCAGTAACAAACCTAACTTTTTAGTAGTGTAGAGATTTAATACCGTAACACTTGGAATGTAATGAAGTACCTCAAATTCTTCCCAGAAGCCCTGCTTGACTTTATCTGTAGTCTCCGCTAGCTTGCTTAGCTCTCGCACTCTGCTTTCAATCTCTGCAGCATTAATACGGGTAGTATTCAGAGGCTGAGAAAGATACAAATATTAAACACGGGTATAACAAATGACAACTGTGAGCAGACAGTTAAAACACAAATCCCCTACACCAAGTATATTTCATATAGGCAATTCTAGGATCGAGGTGGCACCTATTTGGACTTCAAAACCTTACAATTCAAACAACGAAGGGCAGCGAGGGTAGAGAGAGCAGGGAACAATTGCTTTTAGGTTAAGTCTCATGGTTGTTCTTCTGTACATTAAGTTGTCCCATTTCTGGACTTGTCCTACAATCCCTATGGACCACGACGAAACCAAGAGAAGTTCTGCATGCATCAGATACACAAGAGTCTGTCCTTCACAGGCATATAAAAAATTGTTCCTGTTTAAATGACAGACTTACTCATCTAGTTTCATGAAGTTTAATTCTTCGTTTTTGCATTAAGAAATTAAAAAAAACAAAGATGTCTCTCAGAACACATGGAAACACGTGCACTTGAACAATATATGCTGAAGGTAACAATGCTTAGTGGTGTCTTCTCCATTCACTCACCTGCTTGAGTTGCAATACTGTGCCCAAAGTTTCTACCATAGGGTTCTTCTTGTAATGTTCCACTAGATCTGTCAGAGAGTCAAATTTCTCCCCTCCACCAACATCGTATTTTAGATCCTTGAAAGACAGACAGATGCTCATCAAAATAAATGCACTTCAAACGATGACGTCTACTCTAATATCATCTTTAGGCTATGCAACATATGAGAAATTCTCTTTGAAACCATATGTAGAAGAATCTAGTAAAATCCTTCTGCTAAGGGATGGTAGAACCTTAATAAAAAGAAACACACACACACTATGGAGGACATTACCCTTTTTGTCATCTAATTGAAAAGCATTTTATCTGCCTTTTCAGGAGAGCTGACTCCTTCTGAACTGAGGTTCAGTCAGCTCAATCAGGCTAACTGAGCTACATGATTAGAATCCAGGAAATCCAATAAAATAAAATAAAATAAAATATCTAAAGCCTTGGAAATCAATTCAAATTCCTAAACGAGTATCACTGGCTCCTGAAACGGTGGTATTGACTGCCACCATCCCTATTTTAAGGAAGCAATGCTAAGTTATTTTCCTCAGTGTCATAAATGCTACCAGTAGTTAATTGCAAATCAAAGAGGTTTCCTCAAAAAAAAAAGAATCTGGTAGTTTAGCTTTTACAGTCTTGGTAGGGCATTTCTATCTCCAAACTATTTCTGTTATTGCATTTTAGTTGTTTTTAAACAATTAAGATGTTGCACCATCTTTTACGATAACAGAAGAAGGTTTTTTTAAAATAGCAACCCATGGCATATATGAAAATATAATAATAATATAATTTAATAATACTTCTGTGAAGAACAACCTATATTACATTCAAGCTTTAGATTTAAAACTGTTCCTCGGATTCAATACTCAAAATTTTCACAGAATGTTGACAATTTATCAGGTGCAACTATATAAACTGACAGGAGAAATAAATATATTCGGATGGAACTCTCTGTGTCCAATTAGTCATATTTTTATATAATTTATCCAGGAGACTGCAACTCACTTAAGAAGATTCATGAACATGAAAGGCTCTGTCAGCAGAGGATTTGAGACAGACTTCTGATGCAATCAAAAGCAAATCTATTAGAAGGTACTTGACAGCATAGTATAGCATGACACGATTCAGTCAGGCAAGCAGTCAAAAAAAATAAAACACTAATAGAATTTTGATGCTATCAAATTAGTCAATTCGATCAAACAGATGATATATAGCACATACAGTACCACAGGGAAAGGGGAAATGTAGTCAGCTCTCCGTAGTGAAGGGGAAGATGGCCCTTCTGTTAGAATAAACCCACTGCCCATGGAAGTAGCCCTGTTAAAGAAGCTCGTGCTTCATCATACCTGGCAGTGAATCATGACATGTGTCACTTTAGATTTCCCATCATTACTCTCTCCTTTATCATCTCCTGTCCGGACAGAAAGAACAAAGTCCCCAGGGTGGCTTTGACTCTCACGCACAAGAAAGCTTCCATGTTTTCCTTTTTCTGTTAATAGTTTTTCAGCTTCTCTTCCAGAGAGATGCCCATGAAACCACCTTTAAATAAAGTAAGATATAGACAGGTACCCTACTGGTCATTCCAGCCATGGCTGAATCCGCTTGTTCTAAATATTTATAATAAAGTAAAACACTTATGCACACTGACCAACAGTGTCCAGGCCCACAGAAAGCCTCACAGTTTATAAAAAGAAAAGACAAAATAAGCCTTGAAAGTGTACTTGTACATACACACGAGTGATTACAGGAACACTTCAAAGCAACCACTTCCACAAGCACTGAAATTTGCATTTCACCCAAGCCTCAAATGAAGCTTTGATTTGGATCTTTTACAACAGTCCAAATGGATTCCCTGGTGCCCAATAAACATGAGCTTACGCTGCAACCTCTTCCTCAGTCAAGGCATTTATTCTTCTTTTATTTCCTTCACGAGGATGCACTTTCCTGCTAAACCTGTGGGAACTTAGCATCTTTGAGACCTTACCCTTCCATCACATCAGGAACTGAGCAGGATAATCACATCAATCTCATTTCTTCAAGAAACATGGCCAAAAAGGCAATAATCCTCCCCACTACTGTTAAATGCAAGCCATTCTTAGGAGTGAGAGAACTTGGTTTTAATATTTTTCCTTGTTTCTTCACTTCTGAGAAGAAACAGATATCTACCGGCCGTAGAGATTTATTTCTGACATACACATACTTCCTCAGTATTCATCAAGTCTAAAGTCTCAGATTCTCCTTATTAGCCATGCTCCTAAAAACCTGAGTTTGAGCAATTTGAGGTTTTGCATGTCATTCACTTTCTTACACATATGCCCACTGCTCAAAAAATTGTATCAAGCTACGCTCAGAAATATACCTGGCAATTCCTCGCAGTAATAACAGCTTCAGGAAGCTTTGGGAGAACTCCTATAATAAAAGATTCTCCCAGTAAAAATAAAGGGAATAACGCCCTTTTTCTCAGTATTGTATCACACCAGGAAGAATGATGAAGAAAATCGGTTCTGGGGCTTAGATTGTTTTACCTTTAATCATGTTTATTAGTCTACTTTGCAAGTAGCCTCACCGAAATCAGTGGGACCACTTTTAGTACAAGAGTGGCCACCCTTTCAGCAAAGGGAAGCTGACTGTAGCGTTAATAGGGGTAAATATATGCATTTATTAAGAAGTACGTGGACACTGAGGTTTTCGCCACTATCTCTCTGACCTTTCAGATGTAGGATCAGCACAGTTCAGTGGATATTTCAACTCTATAACATCTCCATTCTTTTCCTTGAGCTGTCCATGATGTTCCATATAATACTGGACTAACTCAGCCAACGTAGCAAACTTCTCTCCTCCATAGAGGTCATAGTAGTCTCCTGTGTTCTGGATCTTGATGTGGGTGACAGCTCCAGTTCGTCTAATATTTGAAACAAAGGAAAAAACCCACACAAATCAGCTGATTGCCATACTTACATTTGCATCACTTTACAACTGAAATATTGCAGAATAGCTAAGCTAGTGCACCTCTGAAATGTGCTTCAGCCACATTTCAGTGGCTTGCAAGAAGAAAGGGATGTCCAACAGTCAGGACGAATAAGGAAAAAAACCCTCTTAATTCCATAACAAAGGGATCCTCGAAGCCAACGTTAAGTTCTGAGGCCTCATGATCTCCAACAGAAGTCCCTCAGACCCCCAAGAATCGTGCGCACACAAGCACAAAGGATGGAGGGGTGAGAAGAACTAAGCATTGTCAAAACACCCATCAGAGCTTGTTTGCTCCTTTCCCTAGAATTTCACACTAACTGCTAAGATCTCTCCTTCAGTCAACAGTTGTCTTTGCCTGCTGTAAGTTATTTGCTCCCCCAATCTCTAGTATTAATGAAGAACAGCTCTCTGAAAGAGTTCCCTTCTGTTCAACAGAACATTATCTCAAAGTTATCCAAGCAGCTTTGTTCTTATCACCAATCCCACTTTTCCTTTTTCCTTTATCTACTTCCTCTTGCCGTCCTTTCCCCATCCCTACCACTATACACACAGTGTCAGGGGACAAGTGTTAGAAAAAGCCTATTTTGGAATCCGAAATACCACCACAGTTGCCCTTAAAAAGTTGCTGACTTTTCCTGTAAGAAGAGACCCTGGATAGCATTTCCTTGCATGTGCTTGATCACTAATTCAGATCATCTCTGCTACTTTCACATGGTTATCAAGTAGATTTTTAAAGGGCACAAAATAATGCTGTTATGAAACTTCTGCTTCCCCTTAACTTTTCTGTCTCTCTGCAGGATCAGAATTCACTACACTCCAACCTATAGTCTCCCCAAGTTGCGTAGAAGTATTTAAGAACCCCTTCAGGGAAAACAGGAGAAAAAGAAGAGGGGAAAAAACCTAACAGACTGAAAAGTGATCTATGCCTTCTTTCCTCTCTTACAAACAGTTCATTTACAACTCTTTCCCCACAGAACAGCATCAAATGAAGACTCTCACCGACTTGGGGAGAAAGACAAAAAACATTTAAACTTACCTAACGGAGAGCGTAAAGTCTCCTGGGTTACTTTTGCTGGGCCGTGCCAAAAAACTGCCATCCACTCCTCTTGTTAACAGTAGGTTTTCTGCCTCCACCCCAGTAATATTTGGATGAAACCATCTATAAGAGGTTAAAAATAAAGAGTGTTAATAAATAAATAGAAGATCTTCTGGTTTTCAGAGTTAACTTACATGACAAGACTAAACAGAACAATCCAACAGCTTCAAAACCAGGAGGTACTGAATTTTGTTCCTAAATTAATAGAACCTTTACCTTAGCTGAAAGTATAAATTAATAATTTCATATTACATTACAATTTCATGTATTGTAAGAGATGCTTTGTAAGTGAAAGAGCTATACCGATACCTACTCAGACTGCTTGGATTAAAATGATATCACAGACATACAATGTAAACAGAGACCACAAGTCATTTCCCTTACTCCAGGAAGACAGGGAACACGCAGAAACTAGAAGACAATCAGGAAGAATACTTAAAAATAAAGCAAAACATTTGAAGTGACACTTGACAACATTTTAAAGGTTAAAAATTTAACAAAACCTCATGCTTTGAGGCACAGGCTGACCACCAGCTGATAGGGGTCAGGAAGGAACTTGTGGACAAGCTCTTCAGTTGCCCAGTCTTCTTCCACCTTTCTCACGAGAACGTGGTGCTGACCGCTGCCAGACACAAGAGCACCGCTCTCTCTTCCAACTACCATGGCAATTTCTCTGGTCCGAATATATCCCGCTTAAATACAAACACCGAGGAATCTCATATTGATACTCACCACCCACAAACAGCCTTCTGAATGACTAATATAGTGCCCTGCCAAAGGAGAGCTGTATATGGTCTATATCCAAGAAGCTCAGTGTCCCACCTATGGTGTTAACTTTTGCAAGGCTTATTCTTAGCCATTCAGTTAACACATCTGCGTTTTCTCTTATCTATAATTGAGGATTTTTATTGCACTCTTGCAGTACTAAACTACATCTGTGTGTTCTGGATGAAGGAAGTTTTTAATGAGGCACGATTTTAGAAGACAAACTTAAAAAAAACCCCAAACACAAACCACCACACAGCCCAGGGACAGAGAAGCAGACACAGCAACTAAGAACAGTTTGAGTGGCTTTGTCAGACCTGTATTTGGCAATTAAACACTCTCTTTTATTTTTCAGAGTTGCCATAAATCAGACCCTACACAGGGCACAAGTGAAAACGCACAGCCATATCTGCAGAAAGAACACAGGCTACTCCTCTTCGTACACGAGGTTCTTCGTTTCTCCAAAGTAAAGCAAAACATTACATTAAGGCAAAAGACTCCGCAACCAATCTCATTACAGACATGAGTGCTATATCTAAAAAAAAAAATAATAATTGAATAGCATTTCTGATCATTCCTGATAGGGTGAGCATTTCATGCTAAGTTGCTAAAACAGCAAAATATGCAAGTGCATGTCTAAATTTAGGGCTATTACTTCAATTGTTGCAGCAATTCTTTCTATACTGAAAAATTGACAATATTCCTACGAAAGCTTTATCCAGCCCATTCTCTTCAGGCACTGTTTCTCATGGAAACATTCCGGAGTTTTAGAGATTCTAAAATATCCAAACCTCTAGCAAGCCATTCAAATGGGAATCAGGATTACTTATGTACCAATTCCATTTTAGAAGTAAATGATTCCTCTTGCAAATCTTGCTTTTTTTTTTTCTAGTTAAGGATATTCTGCTTGCACCAAGAAAATCTAGTAAATACTACCATATCTTTAACTGAAGAACAACACAAAAAAAATCAAACCCATGCAGCTCGGATCATGAAAAAAATATATCAAAAACACTTCCAAGTTATCACAGCAAACAGGAATGAATTAATAAATAATGCTACGTTTATCTAATGACTACTCAAAGGTCAAGAAAAGTTCTGTTTTTACGAAGTCTCACAAAAGAAACTGCACAAGCATCGGTACCTGGGATGAACTGAACATGAAATAATATAGTTCAGAATATGACAGGTTGGTCTGCACACTTCCACCTCCAAAATTTTACTCCCATTAGGAGACAACAGAAAAAAGTGCAGCAACATTTTGAACAGTTTATAAGCTTTTTAAATACGCACCGGATTCAGGGGACATCTTTGCAAGTTTTCGAGTTTATAACCAAAAATGTATAAACACACAAAGAAGAAATTCTTGGAATCAGCCCTACATTATATGGTGACATTCCATAAACTTTAATTAATATAATGTCATCTGTATCTTACCCTAAACCCTAATGCATCTGGAAGTAACTGTACGGTAGTTGTTAAAAAGATGTAAAAATTACAGAAACATAATAATTTAATGAACAGAAGGGACTACAAATGCCTTTTGCTTAAAAGAGAGGTTAAAAAGATGATCGATTGTCTAAAAACAAAAATCTCACCCCCACATATGCATACACTCCTACTGAAGATGGCAAAAAGTAAGTAAGTGCAGCAAAAGAAAAGCTGCATCTGGGAAACCGATGGAGTTTATCGCACTTTATGCAACTTTTGTTCTAACAGTAACTTGTACTCCTGCCCTCTCATCTTTGTATTTTTGGCTTTGAGTAGGAAGATGCATTTGTCAGCCACCCCAAATAGAAAAATGGGGGTGTTAGTGATCTCTGTTAAATGGTTCCGGACCGGTGATCAAGATCACATCATTTGAAGTACTGCCATCACATGTGTGCTTTTGAACCTTGGCGGCTACATCCCTTCCAAAACTGGAGGAGAGAGCAAAGGGGACTGCAGACACAGATACCAGTAACGTAAGCCCTATAGAGGACTTTCTCTTACACTTCCTTTTATAGGGATGGAATGCATTTTAGACTTTTTTTCTACTTTCCATCTTCAACCTCTATTACGAGCAGGTGCAGAGGCCATCCCAAGCAAAGGACATCACAGCCAATAAATACAATCAAGAAAGTAAGACAGGGAGACATAAACCCACACTCTAATTAAACTAGCTGTCCTCACTATGCGTGGAATACTCCTTACAGCAATTCTGATTTGGGGGGTTCAGCAGCGTACCATTCCAAGTCCCTTATTAGTTTACAGTAAGATGAAAACGTTGGCAGAAAAGTAACCAGTGAAATAGCGGGGGTCTCATTTACAAAACTAAGGGAATATCAGCTAAGCAGGAAACCTTTTGTTGAAGACTAATACATGGTAGGAAATACAGCCTTGCTACAATTCTCTTTTTTTTTTTTCTTTTGTTAGCGTAGTCCAGAAAGGATCAGCAGGATCTGTGTCATACACTGCCAGCATATTTCTCTCTTACCAAATTGAAGAGAGAAAAGAAAAAAATCAATACATTTTTCCATGCCCCGATTGGGCTTTTCTAATCACCTTTTCAAGAGCAGGAGAGAGATTAAATCAGTTCTTAGTCTCAGCTGTCACAACCACAGCAGCCAGGGAGGTGGTGACTGGTAGTTTAATTACTCCTATTTATAGGATCATCAGTTTATATTTCTCATCTTTTTTCACTCTCCCTCACAAGTTACAATTTAAACTTCTGAGCAGAATAAGAGGATTACTCCCGTCAACAAGGACGTCTGCAAATGTCTCAAAAAGATAATTTGTATACTTGTTCTGACGTGTGGGTAGGGACATTCAGAAAACCAAACACGCACTGGAGATCCTCCACACACTTCAGAAGATCCCAAATCCAAATTCAACTATAAATGGCGATGGACTGAAAACCAGCCCATCTAGTTTCACCATCTTAAGCAGAATAAGAAAGAGGACAACCCAATGTTGAAAACATTATACTCTAATAGGTATCACTTAAAGAGATGTATCAAATTTCAGCATAGGTATGTTAGATAAGAATATAAACTTTTTTTCTTTTTTTTTATGAGAGCAATTCCTCTTAAGTCTAACATTTACCTTAACCTCTCAGCCCAAAAAGGAGAGTAATTCCTCTTAAGTCTAACATTTACCTTAACCTCTCAGCCCAAAAAGGACTGCTAACACTAGACAAACGTCAAAACACGTTAAGGACAGTGAGAAGCTACAACAAAGGAAGAGATTTAACTGTTTATCATCGGGATTTTCCAACGCCACAAGGTTTTGAAGTTAGATTGAATGCTGCTAATAAGCTGAGGGCCCACATCAGCTCAGCTGACTAACACTCATTTTAAAGCTGGCTCGCGTTTTAGTTTCAGTAACGTCACTGGTGCTGGACTACTGATAGCCACACGACCCTCCCGGGCCTGGCGTTCTGGCCCGAGAACCGAGTGGGTCCCCACACCAATTAAATCCATCTCTCAGCTCTGCTTCAAACGCACCTTCGGGCGCGGGGAGACTCGCTTGAACCCCCCCCACCATCCCCCCCACCCTCCCCGCGAAGCCAATGCCGCTGTGGCAGCTCCGGCCCCTGCGGGGAGGTCGGCGGAGCCCGAAGCCAGCCGGCCCCTCGCCCCACCGGGCCCCCAGCCCCACCGGGGAGGGCGTCCCCCGCCGTGCCGTGCCGTGCCGTGCCGGCTGGCTGAGGCTCCGCTCACCGGGGAAAGCGAGGCGAGGCGCGGAGCGAGCCAGGCCCCGACTGGAGCCGCAGCCCCACGACGGCGGGAGCGGGGACATCCCGCCCCAGGAAGGGGCAGGGAGCGGGGCCGGGAGCAGCCGTGGGGCGCGGGAGGCCCTTCCCGGCCAGGCCGGCCGCGGGGAGGCGGCGCGGCCCGGCAGCCCCCGAAGAGNGGGTGGGCCCCCCCCGGCGCGGGCCGCGGCCTACGGGCGCCCTGAGGGGAGCGTGAACAACGGCCGCCTCAGGCCCCGGAGGCGCACGGAGCGCGGCGCGGCCCGCCCTGCGTCACCCGCCCCTGCGTCATCGGGCTGCGACGCCGCCCCGCCCCCGCCTCCAACGGGAGCGCGGGGGTTCGGTCCGCCTGAGCCCGCCCCGGTGGTACCCGCCGCGGGAGTAGCGGAGTCTCGTCCCGCGGGGCCGGGCCGGACCGGGCCGGGTGGGCGCGGAGCCTCACCTCGGCCGTGCCCCGGGCTGGAGGGAGGGTGGGGCAGCGGCAGGACCACCAGCGCCGCTCCCGGAGCCGCCGGTCACCGCATAGCCCCTCCGAGGCGGAACGCGGGTGTGCGGTGTCCCCTCCCGCCGTCCCCCGCCCCGGGTGACCCGGGACTGGCCGGGGCCCCGCTGAACCCGCCCGGACTACAAGTCCCGGCGTGCTCCGCGGCCGGCGCGGTGACGTCAGACGCCGCGCTCTCTTTAGGCCGGTCGTACCCGGATGTAGGTCCCTTTCCCTCCCCGGAAGGTAAGAATGGCGGAGCGGCGGCGGGCAGGGCCGGGGCCCGGCGGGTGTCATCCGCCGCCATCTGCCCTCGGGTGGCTGCGCTGGGCTCACGGGCCCGGCCCGGCGTCATCGGGGACACGGTGGTGAGGCTCGTGGGCCGGTATGGGGCGGGGGTGGAGCGGGAGGCGAAGCCGCCTCCGGCCAGGCCAGGCCGCGGCTGGCTGTGCAGGCCGGGCCGGAGCCTCCGGGGGCGCGCCGGGGCCCAGCTGAGAAGCGGGAACTGGACCCGGTGGGATTGAGCGGTAGCCCGGCGAGGGCCGGCGTAGCCCCGCGTTGTGGCGGGGCCCAGCGACTGCGGCGGGCCCGGGGGAGTCCCGAGCCCAGGGTGGCTGTGGCTGTCCCCGGGGCGGCTGCGGCCTCGGCGGGTGTTTGCGTTTCCTGGGGCCTCCCGCTGAGGAGGGCGCGGATGGCGGACTTGTAGGTGTTCTGGGTGGTGTGGAGCAGCGTTCCGTGTGATGGACGGGCGTGCAGCAAGCGGGATGGCTTCTGGCTCTGCGGTGTCTTGGTTAGCCGCGGCTGCAAGAGGCGGCTGGCAACTGTTGCAATGGTGGAAAGGATGGAGATCCCATTCTTGTATGTTGTTTCTGTAACTTAGACACTCCTTTGCACGCCTTGTAATAAATCATAATTTCTATTTTATTTGGATCCACAGATGGCGGGCGAGAAGGCAGCCGGTGAGAAAAAGCCAGGCGAGAAGGCACCTGGTGAGAAGAAGCCGGGCAAGAAAAAGACGGGTGAGAAGAAGCCGGCTGAGCAGAAGGCAAGCCAGAGGGAAGGAGGTGAGAAGAAAAAGAGGATTAAGAAGTATCATGCCAGCCGTAACCCCGTCCTGGCCCGGGGCATCGGGAGATATTCCCGGTCAGCCATGTATGCCAGAAAAGCACTGTACAAGCGCAAGTACACTGCTCCAGAAACAAAGGTAGGACAGTAAATAGTGTGTTTAAATAATCATGTTTTTCAGGCTGACTTTGGTTTGCAATTTCCTATGTTTCTCCTTTTCTTTGCTTACAGATAGAAAAGAAGAAGAAAGAAACGCCACGCGCAACCATCACCAAGCCAGTTGGTGGAGACAAGAATGGAGGCAGCCGTGTGGTTAAAATCCGCAAAATGGTAAGAAAAAGAAATCAGACGCTCACAGTTTAAGGCTGTTACGTGTAACTTTTGACTCGATGATGCGCCTCTTGGCTGGGGCGGCGCAGCAGCTTCAGCCCGTGCCGTGCTGCACTGAGCTGTTGGCAGTCATCTCCTCGAGATACGGACCCCGTGATTGTCCTTCTCGTGGGAGATGTCGGTAATTTAGAGAATGGCTTCTCCTGCGCTACATTTGAATCGCTGTGCTGAACCGGGAGCGTGCTCGGAAGTACAGAGCGGGTCTCGACTGCTGCTGTTGCATAGTTGTACAGGAAATACTCAATGTGTTCCTGAAGTGCAGCAGAAAAAAAAAAATCTTTTGGAAAAGTCATTTTTAGTGAAATAGTACAAACCATCTCATACTTCCAGAAGGTAGCAATTACTTTTTCACACCTTTGGTTTAGTCCCTTTATACAAAGGAGAAAACGTAATAAATACATCCCAATACCTATAACCCGCCTGATACCAACACAGTCTGTTGAACCAGTTATCAATGGCTTAACTCCCGTTTCTGTTCAGTGACACACTGAACTGCCCTGATAGGGTGGGAAATTCACTCCATGCCCTCAGACGTCCAAGCCTCAGCGTGGAGACTGTTGTGCAGTGATGCCTGATCTGCTCAGATGGAGAGAAGGGTATTTTTAATGTCAGAAGGAGTAAGGGTCTGCAGTAACGGCTTGTGCGCTTGTTAGCCTTACTTTCTGCCTTTTGGAGAACCCCAAATTCTGCAGATATTCCCTTAGGAAAGGAAGACTCTAAACTGTAGTGAAAGCTTTTTGTCTCGTGGAATACAGGGTGGTACAGTGTTTTGCTTCTCTTTTTCTAGCCCAGATACTATCCCACTGAAGATGTTCCTCGCAAGCTTTTGAGTCATGGCAAGAAGCCCTTTTGCCAGCACAAGAGGAGGCTGCGGGCCTCTATTACTCCGGGAACTGTTCTGATCCTTCTGACTGGTCGTCACAGAGGCAAGGTAATCGGGGGCTTCTTCCTCTTCACTCTCACCGTGGCTTTGCAGCATTTCTGCGCTGAAACCGTTCTGACTGAGCAGAGGTATCCTGAATTTACCAGCTGATGTCACGAGACACTGCTCAGCCATGAGATGCGAATCTGCAAACCTGCTTTTCTGTGAATTCTGCCTAGATGCTTTCTCTCATCCTGCCTTTAGGGGAAACAGTCTTTAAACTATTGTTCTTCTACACAGAGCTGGAATTAAAACAGGCTAGTCCAGTTGCTTAGACAAAATTAAGGGATTCTTCCTGCAGTGCAGAAAAGAGTGTAGATTTGTGTCATGCTGACTGCGCTGCAGAATGGCAGACCCGATGCCTGTTGCTATTCCTGTTGCAATGAGGCCAAAATTTTGTCTTAGACTACCTATTAAAAAGGAAGAATTACATTTTCATTCTTAATCTAATTATCGAGGTAACACTTGAGTGTTACACTAAGCTGTGTTCTTGGTCTTAATAATGTTTACTAACAGGTCTTAACTGACGTCCTTTATTTTCTTTAATTCCTTGACTTCGATGTCACATTAGTTAAAAGACTGCCGTTCAGGGAAGGAAGTCTTGACCAGAAGGAGAAAAATGCAACTGGGGGATGGCCCTGACCACGTGACACATCACAGTACCCTTCTGGGTTTTATCTAGTTCTTGCCTCTAACTTGTACAAAGAATTTGGGTGACAAGATGGCTGTCTCGCCATCCTGTAGAATAGGCAAAGATTAAAAAAAAACGTACTAATTGGTTTTGCTCAGCCTCGAATGATGAAGCACAAAGAGAGTCGCGATCTGTCAGAGATGTGGTAATTGGCAAAGCTGTGCTCTGAGAAGCATCAGTAGCTTGGCTCGTGTGGGGGTTGCTTCTCCGCTCACACGGTTGTGTCCATGCCTGGGTGCTGTAGGGATGCTTGTACCAGTAACGCAGGCACGGTCCCCGTTTGGTTGTAGTATTTCAGTGCTGGGACCTGAGGACTAATGTCACATCTCGTCTCTTTTCAGCGTGTCGTCTTCTTGAAGCAGCTTGCTACTGGCCTTTTGCTTGTTACAGGTAAAAAATTTTTGCATAAGTGTGATGATTTCTTTTTTGTTTGTTTTGGGGGATTTCGTTGGGGAGGTGTTAAGTTCAAGTTTGTCTGCAGGGTCAGTAGTACTACAGATCTGCATGCGGATGGTTTGGCGCGTGATGTGTTCGTGTATCTAAGTGGAATCATGTTTTGTGCCTTTTGAGGGAGGTGGAGGGGAGGTAATTAAACTTCAATACCTGGAAGAGATCGAGAAGCATTTTTTGGCTTTTCTGGAGGCTGTGGGGAAGGGCTTTGTTGATTGTTCAGATTTCAGCTGTGGGCATCTCTGAAGGAAACGAGTCATCTCATATGCTACAAGAATTCAACTTAAAAGCAGTGGTTGTTGCCAGGAAAGCTAACCTCCTTCTCTCTTCTGTCTTTAGGACCCTTGGTTATCAATCGCGTCCCTCTGCGTAGGGCCCATCAGAAATTTGTTATTGCTACATCTACAAAGGTTGATATCTCTGGAGTGAAAATTCCCAAGCATCTCACTGATGCGTACTTTAAGAAGAAGAGGCTGCGTAAACCCAAGCACCAGGAAGGCGAGATCTTTGACACTGAAAAAGAAGTAAGGAACATGATTGTTCATTCTTTCTGAATGTCCTTGTTACTTAAAGCCAGGCTGGAAAGGGGGTAATACCGTTAAAAAAATGGACAGTTGAATTTTCAGTGGTCCTCAGTAAAGCGAAGTAATGCCATTAAAATGAATTAATAGAGCAACATTGAGATAAACCCCTTCTAAATTTGGGAATTCTTCCCTGCTTCTACCTTAGCAGAACAGCAGCAATGATTATTCCAGTTAAATGTCTTTTTTGACCGAGAAACACCTTTACTGTTTTGATACTGCCACCAGCATGCTGCTGGCTGCGATAGCTGCAACGTACGCCAAACAGTGGCTTCAGTTCTCTCTGCCACCTCCGGTCTCCTACCACCCTTCCCATATTTAGAACAAAGGGAGAAAAGATTTCCTGAAAATGCCAGAACTCAGGGTTTGCCCTGAATTTTCTCATCTGCGTAGAAGAGTCTGCAGGATTTTAACGTTATTCTTCATACTTTCTAGAAATACGAGATAACGGAGCAACGCAAGTCAGACCAGAAGGCAGTGGATTCACAGATCCTTGCACGAATCAAGAAGGTGCCTCAGCTCCGTGGGTATCTGCGTTCTACATTCTGTCTCTCAAATGGAGTGTATCCTCACAAATTGGTGTTCTAACTCTTCTGAAAGCACCACATTAAATCTGAAGGGAAAAAAGCATTTCTGGTGTCTTCATTGCAGTCCATAATAGAATGTTGCACAAATCTTGCAATGCATGTTATTTAGTGGATAGGAAAACTGCTTGTGGCGTGAAATTCTCAAGGGCTTTATGTAGATGACTAGAATTTTGAGTGTGTAAGGTATTGGGTGTAGGGGTTTTGTTTGGTGATTTCTGGTGGTTGCGGTTTTTTTAACTATTCAGTATAAACAGGAGTTCAGCTTTCTTAACTATGAATGAGTTGGGGAAAAAAAACCCCAACAAACAAAAACCAACAGATTTTATTTTGGGAATAGCAAATATAAATACTGGATTGACTACCAATCGGGACACATTGCAGAATAAAATCCAGCCCAATGTCTGTGCCAGCGTATTTCTCTGCACCCTGACTGTGCTGAAACTAATGCTTCAGGTATCTTTTGTAAAGATTAGGTCTTGGCAACAAACCACTGCTAGGTAACTCATTAGCATTTTAAAGCTTGTGTACAGCTTTGTTGAGATGGTTTTTCTGACAAACAGCTTTGATCTATCAATCACCATATAAACCTCAGCAAATATAGCAACTTTTTAGAGGCGTTTCAGGAGCCATGCCTTGCATTTTGAAGTGGAAGCACTGGGAATACTCTAGAGTTTTGCAGGGCTACTTATAATCCCTGGAACTATAAAAAAAAAAAAATTAAATTTGGAATGTATGTCCCTTCCCAGGTTGCTATTTTTTTCTCTTTGTCCATGTGGGATGTAATGCTTTTAGTTGGGAAGAAACCTGCTTAGATCAAAAAGCAAAAGCATGATTCTCAATTTTGTAGACTCAGAAATTAGTTAAAAGCAGAAGCTGTTTCTGTGAAAGGCAAGTATTTGTCCTGGGAGACTTCCGGAGTCTCAACATTTTTTTCCTATCAGAAACTGGCAGAAAGTGAGTTGAGAAAGTTAATCCTGTCTGTTTTCTTTGCTGAGGTCAGTTACCAGATATCTGGAAGAAGGTGCTTGGGAAGCAATAGCTCTGCTGTTACAAAAAACGAGGATGTACATATTAACCAATCTGGCACGCTTGAGCTCATTCTTAGCCAGACTTATGCAGGAAACAAGGCTTATATAACTGCACCATCTGTCTTCCCATTAATTCTTAGCTGAAAGTAGCCAATGGGGTCAAACTTGACGGGGAGTAGAGATTTCATCAAATTCATACAAGCTTCATGAACAGGGGATAGAAAAGGGAGTAACACAACCCTCACTGGGGTGGAAGCCTACATGTCCCATGCTAGCCATGTTTATTGGGAAGGAGGAATGGGGCTTCAAGTGCTCCAGGGCTAATGAAAAAAAAAAAAGGCAAAAATACCTGCAGAATACCTGGCTTAGTGGATTGTCACACCAAGGGGCTATGGTCATCTTTATAGCTCATGCTGGCTGGTGTTACAGAGTATGGCAGTGTATAGCACTGGTTACTCTTCCACCATCTTCCTCTTGATAATTAACATATTAAATATTAGTGTGGTTCAGCAGAGGGAGCCAGTGAGCAAGCTTTGGCCAGACGCAGAGCTCCTGGCCTGCTGGCTGGGTGCGTGTCTCATGTTGCTGTGTTCTGCCCTGTCAAGATGTTCTTTATTTTTCCCTGTCATCAGAACTGTGTCTGTGATGACTTACATGTTCTGTTGTATGCGGTTTGGTGGATGATGGGTATGGTCAGGTTTCTTAAGTTGATGTGAGATTTTACTGCAGTGGTGGGACTGGCCTGTTTACATAAATCGACTGTAAAAAGATACAGAAGTGCGGCACGCATCTCGCTGCTAGTACTAAGACAGGTTTACTGATACTACCAAAGAAAGATCTTAACCCAACACGCTTAAGAAACTGAGTTAAAGTAAAAATTGTATGTAGGAATACTTAAATGGGAAAAGTCCAAAAACAGCAAGTAGACCTCTTGATCAAAATAGTTTGTAGCAGCATGTGGTATGGCAAAGTCTGCAAACCCAGATTCGGTCACGCAGTTGCAGTCTAAGAGAACACTGAAGAGGTGCTAGTGCTTCAGTTGGTCCCTTCCCTCTGGGAATGGGGAAGTTGTAGTTACCAAATAGCCCTATGGGCTAGTCTAAGAATAACTAGGCATTTAGATACAATGATATTTTCTATAATTATTGATTACTCTAACACATTCCTCATTTGTGTATCATGACATGAAATGACACTTGGAACCATTAACCTTGTTTACTGAATAGGGAGGTTTTGTCTCCTAGTGTGCAGTCAGGAAGTGATTTGGTAATATAATTAAGTTGTCTTAATAGGTGCTGGTTCAGAGAAATGGTCTCACGTGCTGCCGTTGCCTCCCTCGCCCCAGTCTGACTAGGTAGTGACCAATAACACAGCCCTGCAAGGTAGGGAGAGAGAGGGAGGAATGAATGTTTTCATGCTGGTTTAGATCCCTGAACTGAGTCACTGTGGGACCAGATGAATGTTGGTGTTGGCACAGGGGGGCGTGGGAGCAGGCCTGCTTCTGGGGGCGCTAGCTGTTAAGTCAAATTTTAACACCAAATCATGCCTTCGCAGTGCCGAGCAGCTCCTCGGGCTTTGCTGCATAAAATGGAGACGGCAAAATCCTCGTCTTTCATAAGGAAAGGCAGCCGGTGGACAGCTGTGATTTGTCTCTCTCTTAACCTCTAAAATATTTTCCTTGAGTTCTGTGAAAACTGGCTTTTTCCTGAGATGCTCTGGGGTGGGGGATGGAAAAGAGGAAAAACAAGGACTGTACAGATGACCAGCACAGAAACAAAGTGAATGTTCAGAAGGCTTTTTCGATCTAGATAATACTGTCCACTACCTGAAAAATACTTCCACCACATAAAGAGCTTTTGTGTGCGTTCTTGCTGTCCCGCAGCTTTTCTCATTCTGAGCATGTAAACAGTTCTGCAGTCCTGGCTAGCTGAGTCATTGCTTTTCACCGAGCATCCCCCACAGAAGAAGCTAGAGACATCCAAAGCCTCAGTCGCCCAATCAAAAGTGCTGGAGATGTGCAGGTCCAAAACTAGTGACAGACTCAACCACAGCAGCACTTCATTAGCATCAAATGTGCTCTTTGCTTCAGCTGCCTAATAAAGTGATATGTAATTATAATAAAGCATCCTTTTGAGAGGAAAGATAGAGGGATGTTGGCTTTCTCAGGGAATTGGTAATAAGATGCAACACCTTATTATCTACAGGCACCTATTTTTACCTATTAGCTGCCTCTGAAATGACCTGGTGGACTCAGCCCAGTCTGGAGAGGCTGTGTCCCAGCTGCCGCGTTGGCTGGCAGTTTCGGGGAGGCAGACGCTAGCTTTGCCGCTGGGACTAGGAGCCTTAGGAGAAACTGAGGCTTATTTGCCAGACAAAGTACTTTCCAGTGCCAGTTTTGTGGAAAATGTTACCTTTGGCATTTCAGGTGCGACGCGCTTGGTTTTAACTTTAATTAACAGAAGACACTACAGCTGGAATGTGAAAGTGCTTTTACAGGACTACCACATGTACCATTTTAGCCAGGTGTTGAGGAAAATATGCCAAATGTCCAGATGTCCAGTGATTGGCTACTCAGTTCACCTATGCTATATGATACCTATAGGATGTGCCTTGTCACGCAGAGACAGCTGAACCTTTTCACCAGCAATTTCTGCCTGATCCCTGCCCTCCCTCTCCTCGGAGTTCACAGAACAGTTGCCACTGGTATACCCAGCCCTACTTCTGCAAAAAGTCATTACGGGTCTCCCCACAAGCGCAATAATGATAAATAGAATTTGGGGACAGTTTCTTTGTCTTCACCGCCTGGAAGCAGCTCTGCTGTAGCCTCATAGAAAATGTAGGCAAGATCAGCTGAGAAGCCATTCATAGGGAAGAGCTGGCCTGGGCAGCCTTCCTCCAGCAAATGCTGGAGAACTCCCTTCACTCTTCTCCAAATGCTGATTCCCATCTCATTTTAAATGATTCAAGCTTTAGGAAACTCATCCAAATGGATTTGACTTGAATTTGTTCCAGATTCTCTGTGTATTCTTTCAGTATGTTTTGTCTCTCAGTGAAGAGGGCTTCTTGGTCTCTCCTTATTAAAATCAACTGGGTTGGTTTAAGACCAAAACTGTTTTTTACAGTTTTCTAACCAGTGCTTAAAACTCCAGGCGAGTAATTACTCTGCTGAGTTTGAAACTGGACAGCAGAGTTCTGCCCTGGCCTTGGCTCACTGTGAAGGCTGTGTTACTGAGGTCTGTTAAAGTCACGTTAGGATAAGGGATCGCACCATTTCCTGGTGCTGTTTAGGGGATTAAGCACCATACCAATTTACAAATTTCAGTGGCTCCTACAATTTTATCAGCTATTACTCTGTTACAGGATGGACACATGGACAGCTTAGTCTAAGAGATGTAGAACTACATCAGAGAGTCACGTAAACTCCACTACACTTTCTTCTGTCATTATTGCCCTGAAATAGTTGGTCACATAAATGACATAATCGTATGGGTACAGTATTAAGAGCTCCTGCTCCTATTCTGGTTTGGAGAGAGCACCTGAAATTCCCAGTGGCTTGTGCGGGAATGTGAGGATGCAGGAAAAAGGGAACTATTTACCTGTTAATTTGATTTCTCCGGTTCTCCTGCATTACAGTCTGCACTAAGCACTTGACAACTCATTGTTTAAGCAATTAGAGCAATTACATCCATATTTTTATAAGGACCTTATTCATAATAGTTCTTGCTATTTTTTTTCCTGGTTGTTCAGGAAGCTACTAATTGAACAAAGCGAGCCAGTCCCACTGGCTGTAGTCAACATTTGCACTGAGTCATGCAAGAGGGTTGGTCTGTGATGGTTGTATGTGGAATTTATATGCTTGCCAATAAGCAACCATGAAATTTCTTACTTGTTTAGTTGCTTTTTCATCGTTCATTGGGTATTTTTTTAGATCAGACCAGTTTTGACCCTCTCACAGATGAAGAGTCAAAAAACATTTTTGTCAGCTGACTGCCTTTTTTGGCTCATTTTATCCTGTTTTTTCCCCCCATTAGTTCAATGTTTGTCTTTCTCAGTGGAAATGACTTTACATGATAGATTGTACACACAGCCAGCAACTTCTATGACCTAACCATGCTTCACACTATACCAGACATAAATACTTCTTAGTAGAATAATGATAAGAAGAGAGGAAGCATGGTAGTCAAAATATTACTTGAGATTAAAGAAATTTGATTTTTCTTTCTCAGCTGTATTGATTTTCTGTGTGATTCTGAACAAGTAACTTTATTTCAGTGAGGTCAGTGTTCACATACCTGCAGAATAGCAGTAATACGTTCTCATATCGGGTCTCAAGAAGCACTTTAAACTTCCGCAGACATACAATTTATGACAATGCTCTAAAGTACATGCAAGAATAAAAAGTCTATGTTTGGATGACACTGAGGAGGGGATCTGATCCATTATTCTCATCTTCCT
Source organism: Anarhynchus alexandrinus (assembly GCA_008711295.1). Classification (NCBI taxonomy): domain Eukaryota; kingdom Metazoa; phylum Chordata; class Aves; order Charadriiformes; family Charadriidae; genus Anarhynchus; species Anarhynchus alexandrinus. The sequence continues at coordinate 190,401 of VUYV01000529.1, forward strand.
CTACTATCAACGTTTAATACTAAAAAATAAAAACATTGTGTTGTGTTGAAGACTGGCACAGGTGGCACGAGGAATAAATGCTTTCATAGTCCTATTTATCAGTTGTAAGGTAATTTTTTGCAGAACTGAGTCCATCATATTTGTACAGGACAGCACAACTAAAAGAGTCTCTGGTGACATTCTGTGTTTCCGCATTTTGTCCAATTAGCAGTTCCTATCACCTTGCCTGCAGATATTTTTTTTTTAATAATCATAATAAATAACTTCTTGTACTTTAGATACACTGAGCATATTGGGCTCCTGACACCCAGCAGAGGTAAAATCTGCCATTATAACACCGAGAAACTGTACACAAAGGTAAAAGGATATATTCAATCCATTGGAGCAAGTCAGTGGGATGCAGAGAACCACACCAAGTAGCAGTAGGAAAGGCTTTAAACCTCATGAAGAAAATAGGAGACTAAACCAGAAGCAATTACATCTTCATCTATTTTGTCAGTCCTACTTGACACAGAGGTTTTCCCCTCGCTTGACAGATGCACTTAGGATGTAATTGTTTTTAAAATTAAGGCTTTCAGATATCACCATGTGCTATACGTGGTATCCCATTGTTCAAAATGCCCATTTTCACTTGAGGAAATAAAACACAAAGATAAAATGTACAAAACCAGTCGTAGGCAGCAATCTTATGTCCTTGCTATACAAGGAAGGAAGGTTATTTTTCAGAACAAGGAAATATGAAGGCCCTAAAAAGAATGATGCACCCTCAAAATGTTTCACTGGAGATGTTTAGGTAAAATCAGTATTCAAATTACTGGTGCCAATGTCCTGCTAAGCTGAAATGAAGATCTGTTTCATGGAATTTCATAGAAATTGGTGAGTAACCATAACTGTTCCTTAAAATAAGCACAAAAAATAAACACATGCCTCTCTAGAATCAGAGAACTGAAACAGCAGCAACTACTGCTCAAATTAGAGGCACATGGCAAAGCTCCTGTACATTGCACATTATCCGCATGGCTTCCCTCTGGACTGACACAGAAAGTGCAAAAAGGGCATTTGAAATCCGGAGCTTTGTGTTTGTGTGAGAGACAAAAAATACAAACAAGCACATACTAGGGACACAGAGGGGGAAAAAGGAAAAGTGTATTTTGAGACTGCTGATGCAAGAGAACTTTTTTTTTTTGTCAAAATACTGGCTTTCATCAAAGACCTGTGTGCAAAAATCTGTGGTTTACTTAATCCAACACTCTAGGAAAGAGAACTTTTTCATACTTTGTAAATTAACAGTATTTCATCAAGGCAATGCCTAACATCATCATGAAACTGTCTTCTAACACAGGCAACCCATCAATCTGCAAACTGGCTAACAGCTTGAATCAAAAAAAATTGAAAATAATACAAATAATATCACAAATTATGTGGCTTGGGCTTACTTGAAATAACAGCTGATATCACAAGTACCTGAGAAGGGTGTCCCAGCATGAGCCAGTCAGTGCAGCTGTCTCCTGGGGATTTATAAGAATACTCATTAGAATTTCTATCATTCTTCCCATCCTGTCACCACAAGCTGCATCTTTTCATGTCATTCAATTGGCCACCGCACCAAGCCTGGGGAGACTCGATAATCAAGCCTAAGAAATGCCTTTTTAATGTGTTTGTCATGCACAATCAACAGCCATATGACAACAATCTGGAAGAATGGAGGAATGAGCACAATAATGTAATATGTTCACTGTATTGCATGTGAAAGGCTGGGCTGCTGCTGCCTGTGAACCAATAATCTAATGAAGGTGGCGATGCCGGTACAGTCCTCCAAATAGTCGTTTGGCTTTGGATGACTGACAGCTAACGCTGCTGTCGGTTCTTCCATTGATTGATTGCTCGTGGAGTTATTTTAGTTAAAGGGCAATTAGCCGTTCTTCATGGTTTATCTGTAGGCTACTTGTGATGTTGTTCTTTTTAAAGAAACACTGATATGTTGTTAAGCATAAAGTCAAGGGTTTATAAAACAATTCCAGAAAAAAACTGACTTTCACCTGTCAAGACCAGGATTTTATTAGCACTTGACATTCCACTGCAGCATTCGTAAATTCAACTCTGGTGGTGAGGGGTCTGCAGAACGAGTCTTCTGAGGAGCAGCTGAGGGAACTGGGGTTGTTCAGCCTGGAGAAAAGGAGGCTGAGGGGAGACCTTATCGCTTTTTACAGCTGCCTGAAAGGAGGTTGTAGAGAGGTGGGGGTCAACCTCTGCTCACTAGTAACAAGTGAAAGGACAAGAGGAAATGGCCTCAGGTTACACCAGGAGAGGTTTAGGATGGATATTAGGAAAAAGTTCTTCACACAAAGCGTTGTTAAGCATTGGAACAGGCTGCCCAGGGAAGTGGTGGAGTTGCTGTCCCTGGAGGTATTTAAAAGACAGGTAGATGTGGTGCTGAGGGACATGATTTATGGTGGGTTTGGCAGTGGTTGGTTGGACTTGATGATCTTCAAGGTCCCTTCCAACCTAGACAATTCTCCAACTCTATGATCCTATGATTCAACTCTACAATATTGCGAACAAAGAAACTGTCCTACCTGTAGCAGCATGAAAAGATTTCCAACCATCCTGGCTTCATATGAGGGCCAGTCCATCACAAGTCTGGGGAATGATGAATTATTTGGCCTTTACTGGTTTATGCCATCTGGCTGTAAGGAACAGAGGGAAAAACAGGTGAGTCATAGTGAGCACAGGAAGATTCCACTTCTCACAGAAATCAGCAACATCCCTTCACTAAGAAAACAACGGTAGACATCTATATCCTTTTTTGTTTGTCTCCCTCGTATTTATATCCCACCAAGTTGTTCACTCGCTGTTACTTCATTGCATAATAGTTCTTACTCTTCCTTTAAAAGTATGTTATTGGCTGGAAATTATAGGAAAGAGATACTGGAAACAACAGGAGAAATGCTTCAAGAAAGAAAGGAAGGGGAGGCAGGCACTATGGGATGAGCACCTTTGGAGATGTGGGCACTTTCAGCTGCAAAACAACACCACACAGAGAGCAAAATTGTTCTTTCCAAAGAAAAAGGCATTCCAATTTGCGCTGCATGGTTTCAGTTCTCAATTAGCGGCTTTCAGTTTTAAGTTTATTTTGAATTCCTGTCACCATTGAAGAGAAAATCAGTGCAGACCGTAGCATTTTCTCAGGCCAGGGATTCACTGACCTGGCTTCCTTTTCTTAGGAAAAAGGGTAGTTAGTGCTGCAATGCCTGTGAAAACCTGCTAATTAAGACTTCACAGGATCTTGAAACTGATTTGTGAATTTCAAGTAAAAGACAAAGATAATAAAGGTTCAAAAGCCACCTCATTTAAAATTCTCATTTAAAATCCTGCTTTGACTCTCTTTTTTGGTGTCCTGTTGTTTCAGACTCTCTAGTCACTGTTACCTCTTTATAACACCCCCGCACGTTATCCTTACTTAGAAATGTGCTTATGAAAGGCAAGTCATTTTTGGATGAATTACATGTAACGAGTTGTGGGGTTTTTTCACAATATTGCTAACTCGGCATGGGCGACTGAATAGATTTTTTTGTCGGGATTGGCATAGCTTTTTCTGAAACTTATGTAAAGACCCAGCTCTCGCCTTTTGTAGTAAACAGCTCCCTCAAGCCTTTCACTCTGGATGACACCTACAAAACATGACTGACGGAAGCAAGCTGCCAAAATTCTGCTTCTTGCCATCTTTGAGTAATTCCTCCATCATTCCCTCTGTCATTACTTCTCTCTGTGGATAAGCTATTACATGACATTCCCAAAGCTGCTTTTTTGGGGGTTCTTTTTCCTTCCTACAGGTCCTTCTGCTTTCTCCCTGCTGTTGGTATGGAAATTACTTTGAACAGAATATAGAGAATAGCAAATGGACTATGAAAACCATCTAATCCTGCATCATGAGATCAGCTAAGTCCCCATCAGGCCCAACAGATACTTGCCTAGTGCATCGCCAAAGCCCTCCATTACCAGAGATCCCGCTGCCTCAGAGGGCAATCCAGTCTCCTGCTGAACACACCATAGCAACGGGGAATGTTTCCTGATGTCTGCCCTCTATCTCCCCAGGTGCAGCGTAAGCCCATGACTTTTGTCCTGCCAACAGCAGCTCAGTTCTTCTCTCTGCTTCAGCCTTTGATACATTCGTTACCATGTCTCCTCTCTGCCTTCTTTCCTCTAGACTGAACATTTCAAATCCTTTCAAGCTTTCCTCAAACGCTGTGTTTTCAAGATGTCTGATTACTCTCATCAAGACTTTCCCCAGCCCATCCATGGGCTTCTTGAAACGTAGTGATCAGTTCCAAATGCAGCTGTTCAGGTGGTGCTTCATATTTAGCTTTTAAGCAGTTCTGTTTTGTGTCTGTAAAACATCACAGTAAGATTTTGCTTTTGAATGAAGCTTACAGCTGCTACAGAATTATAGATAATAAGAAAAAGTAAGTCATATAGACAAATTCTTGCCAGTCATAGTAATCCCTGCTTTCCACCCACTTACCTATTCAACATTCCATTTTGCTGTTTTTATTATATGTATTTTAAACTCCCAATGTCAAAATATTCCTAACCCTACCATATGATGGATTTAGACTGAGATATATGAATGAAATTAAACTATATATATACACGTATGTCAGTTTTCCTAGATAGTTTGACTTTCTGGTACTCTAAAAAGCCATGAAAACTTGAAAACTTATAATTTATTTTAATCCTAAAGTGTTTTCCATAACAAATCAAGACTTTTATCAACAAGAAATGAAAAATCCAAGATGGACTCATTTCAATTTTTTTTATTAGTTCTGCTTTGTCACAGAGGAAAAGCATCCGTATTGGAGAAGACTAGCTCCTGAATTGGAATAATTTCAAACCTGGTTAGGGTAGGCTGGTTATTATTGTAGCAGAAAAAAGCTGAAGCCTGATGCAAATATTTAGACATGAGACAAACATATATGATGGGATATTTATGTAAGAAATACAAGTTACAGAATATCTATAGTAGTTAATTCCTATGATTCTTGACCTGACCTCTACAGTTCATGGGAAATATACTTTTCCATGAGCCTACAAAGGATATGAGCACACTGGCCTTCCTATCCTTTCTTCTGACTTCTCATTTACTTCTAATTACCAGTTCAGTTCGGTTCAGTGAGGCACTGTTGACAATGTTAAAGTTAAAGGAAAAAAAAGAAAAAAAAAGAGAAAAAAAAAGGTGACAGAACTGTCTAGTGTCTTAGTGTCTGTCAGAATCTGGGAAATTCAGACTGCGTAGATAACTTCACAAGTAGATACAATCCTCTCCATATTCATGTCTTTGTGCCAGTGCAGACCATCCATCCCAAGGTGACAGTGAAAGACAACTGCTGTACTGGGAAGCTTCTCGCAGGAATTTTTATTTGTGGTTCTGATGGGATGACTGGGATGTAAAAAGGATGTAGAAAGGTACTAGAATGTATGTACTACAATTAAAAAATCTCCTCTGTTGCCGGTAATGATATAAATAAGGATAAATAAATTATAAATAAATAATAAGCTCCTGTAGATGTCACAACAATGTTTTTCTGCAACACTATACAGACCATCCCTAAGCAAGTTTTAATGATATGGGAGATTTTTAAGAAAATGTACAGCTGGCAGAAAATTTGCCAGTAACTGAAATCAACTCATCCTGTGAATGAGTCATATCTAACAAAACTTCATTTTGAAAAAAAAAAAAAAAGTATAATGTTAAAACAGATATTTGGAGTTTTCATGTCAATATTCAATTTATTTAGCATCAAATTATGAAGAAATTATATCAAATAAAAATAAATTAAACCATCGTAACATATGGATTAAATAAAAATCTTACATAATATAAGGCAAAATTGGAATAAAAAGAAAACTGAAATAAGTTAATTGTTCTGAAATTTACTTTTCCCCCCTGAAATGTTACATTGCAAAAGTCAGCGTTTCAGCTTTTTATTCTGATCGGGATTAAACATTTTTGATAAATATTCCGTAAAACTCTGCCCAGTTCTCAGTCAACTTTAAAACAATGTCTGTGTTGGGCCATCCTGTTGGGGAGAGAGAACTTACTTCTCCCAGGGATAGAAGTTTTGTAAAATACAGCTTTTGTTCATTACAGCTCTTGTTCAATGCAAAGTAACATGAACATAGGCTCCCCACCCACACCGTGAAGTTAGTCAGCTAGTTAACCAGCTGGCTAGTTAACCACCTGGCTAGTTAACCAGCTGGCTAGTTAACCAGGAGCACGTTTCCCACAGCAGAGTGTTGGTGGCCCGGCCGTAGGAAGCACTTTCCGTCCTCAGCACCTGCAAGTACAAGGTATGATGCTTCCCTGCCTTGCGATGCAGCTGCAGCTACTATCCCCATGCAGTCTGTATGTTCCAGGCTTTGGTGATGTGAACATCCTAATCCTCCCCCGGGAAGTCTGATGGCAGGTTTGACAACATGCTTCAATCAGCGCTGAATGAACATTTCAGGGAGTCTAATGAATCAGACACAAACCCCGGCAGATCACCGCACCCATCTCCTGTGGGAGTCGTGGACAGGGAGTTAACACCCCGTTTGCCTGTTCGTGCGCAGGGGCCCTGCACTGGGACAGCAGCGTGATCCAGAGGTTAATGCGTTTAATTTTCTCTATGATGTACTGAGGATGACTTTACATTGTAATTCCCCTTAAGATACAAGAGTGAAGTAAGACGGTTTGTGTTCCATACTATTTAATGTAACAGTGGAAAATATATTTAATTTAAAGATGAGAGGGCTTTAGTATGTTTAACTGATCCGTTCTCATTTTTTAACTATCAGAGATTTAAAATTATGATATAGGGCTGTGACTCCAAGTGGGACTTATACTGATTTTGCTAAAATTAAAGCTGAGGTTTTTTAACACAAAATAGCAAGAAAATGTACACTTTAGATGTCTGCCTCAGAACAAAGGACATCTTTGAGTAACAAGGCGATGCTCCTAGAAGAAGAAAAAAAAAAGTCTGTATGTTCTGTGTCAGTAACTGGAATTTTTGCTTGTTATCAATGAATAGCTCTCAAACATGGAGATTTGCAGCACTGTCGACCAATTTACTTAGGAAATTATAGAAAATTATTGAAATGCAAATGTAGAAACGCAAACTATTTCTTGATAGTCTAACAAAAAAACAGCTTATGACACTTTTTTTCCCCAAGACTCTGAAAGAGTTTTATGTAAAATATGGGGTAAATATGATGCTAGACATAGTTCTGATGGAAGGTATATTTTGTATTTGTGACTAAATATCAGCCCCATCTCTATGCTGACCACTTCCAGCATTACAATAGCATTGGCAACCAGTCCTCTTTTTTTACAAGAGGAAGAAAACACGGCCAATCTTGCAGCATACATTTATCCAAAAAGCTACCATTTTTGTAACTCATTCTCAAGAACTAACTTTAAAATCCTCAGATCTCAGGCAAGCTATTAGGGATTTTGCCAATTTAATATTACAAACCCTGAGAAAAACTTTATAAAGTGGACCTCGTCATAATTTGTATGAATTATATAAATATACCTTGTTACATTTGTATTTTTACAATATTGAGCAGAATATTGTAGCAGACTTTTTTTTCATTTATTTCTTTCGTCATTTTACTGCACCAGTTTTCAGGGAGGTTGAATTTTAAAACAGTACCGAATAGCTGTGTTTAAAACCTACCTATTTTTGGATATTAATAATGAGTCTTCTGAGACATTAGAGATTCAGAAATTCAGGACAACCACTAAGGGATCTGTTCAGCTCACAACCACTCTTCCTCACTGATGGGCAGCATTTAAATACTTCGCTCCATAAAAGGCTACTTGCGTTAAATTCTTGAATAAGAAAATGAGACATGAGATTACAGAGAGTAATGCTAAATGCCAGCTTTCTTTGTTTCTGCGTGTGAAATACCGCAAACAGAATTTAAGCATAAGTTGTTATTTCATTTACAAGCCCAGTATGAGTCAAAAATATCATACAGCTGCAGAGAAAGCAAAGACAATGCTGAGACACTTAACAGGAGTATTGCACAGAAGACACAGGAATCTGTCCAAACCATTCCACACTGGTCAGGCTTCTTCTAAAGTACCAGAAGCTGAAGAGAGATGTGGACAAGCTGGAGGAAATCCCAAAGAGAGGACAAATGACCAGACTTTCAGAGTACGTGGCCTACAGAGAAAGTTTGAAAGGACGAGGATTACTTAGTGTGGACACGATGGACAGGAATTGTGGTCACAGCCTTCACACATAAAAAAGACTGCACATAAGAGGAGGGAAATAAACGGTTCTCTGTGCCTACAACAGCTGTTCTCTGGGCCTGTAAAAGTTAAAAAAAATTAAAAGGCTAAAATTACAGTAACAGGAGTTTAATTAAGCATTAGGAAACTCCCTAACTGTAAAGACAATTCAACAATGGAAGAGATTGCAGGTGGAGTCTCCATCACTCTAGATGGGACACGGATGTGTCACAAGTGGTGTAGTTACATCCTGGGTCACAACACTGGATTAGATTGACTCTAAGAAAACATTTTTATTATGATTCTATAATCTACATTTGTTTCATGTCCAATTTAACTAAGACTATGTTTATGAGGTAGATGATTCATACTCGTGTTTCCTATAATAACATTGTTCTTATTAATTTTAATAAAAATCTCTTTTTATTTGTTCTTCCTTCCTCAAGCCTACCTTGCTATCAGTCAGAGCCTTCTTCAAAGATTATTGCTAATATATCAAAATGAGAAAAATGTAATATTTTTCCTCTGCAATTAAAATATGTTTCTGGAGTTTGAAATTATTTTATTTCACTGGCTAGTTTATTCTTTCTACTCTGTCAAATGCTGAGTTTTTCTACTTCAGTCCTTTCTAGGTTTTGCTTGGAGAAAAATGAAGAAACTGTATTTTTTAATCGCAGCTAGTGTGCAATGAAATGCCAGTATTCCTTGCGTAGTGGCCTTATTAATGATGGCATTTGGGCTCTCTAAATAACATGTACTAGGCAGAGAAGCCAGGATTCAGAGTATAGAAATCTGGTTATTGCAGACCACATAAAAATAGCAACTATTTCTTCTGTTTCACACATTTCTTAGTGCCACAATGGTCATTAAAACTGAAAGTGCCATTTCTAAATTAACAGAGAGATGTACAGCAAAGCCTTAGGATGAAAAGAATTTTCACCATATGTTATAGCTGTTAATATCAAATTAAACTGGATGGCGAGACAATGTTCCTTTAAATTCGATTACATAATAGGCAAATGGCCCATTCGAAGCATGAATAGTGAGTTTCCATTTTCAGCTCACAGGGCTTAATTTTTGCCCGTAGACCATGAGCATCTTCTGCTAAATGTCCCGTGATGCCCAGAGAAGCACAGGGGCACATTCAGCTGCAGGACCGGGGACCAGCGTATGAAGAAGCTCATTCCAGAATCCGGCCACCAGAGGCAGACGCGACCACAGCCACAGCAGCAGACACCCAGCTGTAGACAGCTGATCCCTCTGCTCAAAGGTGGTTAAAGCAAAAGACTGGTTTTCTGTACAACCCTATTTGCAAGCTAAGGGTTTTATTTCTTCAGCTTGATGATTTATGTCGCAAAGTTATTCTAGTCGTTTTTTTAAGTGGCGCTATCTCCCATAATGTAGTACAAGACTTTGTAGTTATTGCAGTACACCTCTGAACACTACATTGAAGACACAGTGGCTGACATTTTCTGGTGACATGCAGAACAAAAATAATATTTTTTTTCAGTATATTATACAACATGTTCTGCAGCAGATGCCAGACAAACTGCATTATACTTGCTGAATTCATTACAGGATCAGGGCCCTAATATTGAAAATTCCATGTAGAAGCTATGTCAGCATTCCATGCTGACAGGTTATAGATTGTACAACATACTGTTAATTCCTGAATGGCAGGCACCTAAAATAATTTAGTAAATCTTATATTTACTCGTGATTATGTTATTTACCTGCACTGAGGCAGGACAGAACATGTTTCTCAGTTTTATGGCATTAGATTAAATCAGTAACTGATTTTTAACTTTGAATTGTCAAATCGATACAATTCAGAAGAACTCCAAATAAGCAAATAAATAACTATAAAATGGTAAACATCCCCTCTGTTCAGCTTGGGATGTCTTCACACAAGTACGGCTAAAAGGTATTTCTAAAACATCTGCACAATCTCCAGTTCACAGTTAAGTGGCCTGCTTTTCACTCCAGGGTGGCTCAGGTTACTTACCACAGAAAAACACATGTATCAGAATTCTCGCTGTGAGAAATTGTTCTCTGCCCCTCAATGAAATGACAAAGCACAGCCTCTGGCCAGTGTATAATTTAGCCATGCACCTCTTTTTGTGCTTAGCCTGCTATGAAAGCATCCAGAGTTACACATACCTCTCTTCTAGCTCTGAGTCAGCTCCTTATTCAAATACAAGGCTTTGGTTTGTATTTCAAAGCAATTAGTGGATTGAATCGACAGCTATATCAAACGCTGATTCTCCATCCGGGAGCTACTGTGACAACCATATTCCCCTGGGATAAAGCAGTCCAGAAGGCCCTGGAAAGAGCACGCGAGAGAGCTGGAGACAAAGAATTTTCAGCCTGGGGGTTACCCAGCCTATGAAACAGTCCTTTGGAGAATAACAGATACATCCAAAACTCGGCCACCTCTACAAAACACTGCAAATCCTTTCTGCTGACAAGCCTTCCTGGCTTCTGGACATCCCATTTTACTCCCAGTTCCACTATTCGCATTGATTTTGCGGAAGATATTCAACTAGTACCACCATAGTATTAGACAATCTAAAGACAGAATTTTTTTCAGCGTTACTCCCACTGAAATGTATACACACTTTGTGTTTCTCTTCATCTATTCCTGTCTCATGTGAATGAATGAAAACAATGTAAAACTCCTTCTCTGGTAACAAAACAATAACACCAGTCATTATCTTGCAATGAAATATTGTGACTAATCTAACCTCAGCAGCCTTCCTGGTTCCTCCAAGGAGACCTCGTGAGCACAGCTTATCTCAACTGCCAGAACTCAGCTGCCACATCCCACCTGCCATAAAATCTTCAAATCTCAGCATTCTCTCTCTTCCGAGCACTAGCAGGGCTCCCGTGGGAGGATCAGAGTGGATTTCATATCTATGGACATGTCCATCTGCAGCCGTTGTTCTCTGTGTCATGTCTTGACCAAAAATAACAGATGCCCATGAATGATCTTTCTCTTACAAAAACCTTTGATACCAACTCTCCATACTCTCCCTGTTCAAAAATTACACTGTACCGCAGAGGCAAATAGCATCTATCTCTATAATAAAACCAAGCCTGGAGACTCTTCTGCTCTCCAATACATGAATGGCAGCGATACCCTACCAAATATAGTGTACTGAGCTATCACAGAGATTTGTAAACAACTGCTCCTATGAACTTACCTGAACCCTATGTTGTCTGAACTGGCCTCAAAGACAAACTACGCAATTGTGTGAATGCTCACGCGGCTCAATCAGTGATACAAAGAACCTTCGTGTGGGTCCCAAGTTGAGTGGTGGTCCATTACATGGAAAAAAATGCTTCTTCCCAACCAGATTTAATAGGACGTACAGCATTGGCAATAGATCTCATTTTCCTACAGCTCTGAATATGCTTTTCCTCCAATACCGCAGCACATTTGTTATAATGCACTAATATATTAAATAATTTAATCTGATCAAACAGGTAAATAAATCTGCAGCGCTCCGTCTCTGTTCTGTTGTGCACAGTCACTGTTTCATGAAAAGCAGCCACTTGCAACGGGAATCCCCACAGTAATTATACACTAAAAATATTTAACATTTATCATCATGTCTTTCTCATTAACATGATTTGTCTCACAAGCACGTACTCTGCTGAACAGCCAGGTACAGCCGCCGTGACACTTTGTGCCTCTCCGAACAGGCTCGGGGGGAGGTCTGAGGCGACTGAGTGCGAAATTAGACTGGTGGGAAATGGGGAAGGTTACGCGATGCTCCCCAAAAGACAGAAAAAGAGTCATTTTTTTCTTCAGATCGCCTTTTTTCCACACATACTACGGTGCTGCAAACCTTTTTGCTTCGCACCCTCTGGCATCCTCATTATACAGATAAACCTGGAGGTATGGATTTTAAGGGACATACCTGCTTGCTCACAGATCCTTCAGGAAAAAGCTCCCTGAGAGGTGACAGGATTCTTTCGAGGAGGTGACAGAGGGGGCAGACAAGGGAGGGGAAGGGAGAAAGGGAGGTCATTCTGGAAGGAGAGGGGCGCAGACGAAAAAGGGGTGACCAGAGGTGCGAGGAGGGGAGAAACTACCCTGTGAGGAACGTGAGGCACCGAGAGGGATCAGTCCTTTAGGGAAAAGAGTAGCTTCAGAGGTGCCCTGACTAGCCAAGAAGGTGAGGCTGAAGAGGGAAACTCTGAGGGGAACGGCACTGAGGGAGCAGCTCTGGTCGAGGGGCTGAGGAAAGGGGCCTTTGGGCGAAGGGAGGTGAGGAGCTGCGGAGAGCGGCCATTGCGTGAGGGGGCGAGGCGCTGAGGCGATCGCCCGGGGGGAGCGGAGGTGAGGCGCTGAGGGGATCGGCCCTCGGTGCGGGGTGAGAAGCGGAGTGGGGCAGCCCGAGGGGGAGCGGAGGTGAGGTGCTGAGGGGGGCGCCCACGGTGCGGGGCCAGAAGCTGAGGGGATCGCCAGGGGAAGGGGGCGGAGGTGAGGCGCTGAGGGGATCACCCCTGGCTGCGGGGCGCTGAGGGGATCGCCCCTGGCTGCGGAGTGAAGCGCTGAGGGGACCTCCCGTCGGTGCAGGGTGAGAAGCTGAGGGGATCTCCCCTCGGTGCGGGGTGAGAAGCTGAGGGGATCGCCCGGGGGAAGCGGAGCTGAGGCGCTGAGGGGATCGCTCCGGGAGGGGGGCGGAGGTGAGGAGCTGAGGGGATCGCCCCTGGGTGCGGGGTGAGGCGCTGCGGGGATCTCCCGGGAGAAGCGGCGCTGAGGGGATCTCCCCTCGGTGCGGGGAGAGAAGCTGAGGGGATCGCCCGGGGGGAGCGGAGCTGAGGCGCTGAGGGGATCGCTCGGGGAGGGGGACGGAGGTGAGGAGCTGAGGAGATCGCCCCTGGCTGCGGGGCGCTGAGGGGATCGCCCCTGGGTGCGGGGTGAGGCGCTGCGGGGATCGCCCGGGGGGAGCGGCGCTGAGGGGATCGCCCCTGGGTGCGGGGCGCGGGGCGGCGGGAGACGCCCTTGTGGGCGGGGTGTCGGGGNTCAGCCCCCAACATGGCGTCGCGCTGTCACCTGTGTGTGTGAGGAGGGAGCGGGGACGTGGTGGCTGCGGGCGGGCACGGCGGCTCCCGGAGGTTCCCGCTCCGCCGGCGCCGCGGTGGCAACGCGCCGCTCTTCGCTGCTCCCCACCGCGCTCCGGCTGTCCGGCACTCAGGCCGCCGGGGACCCCCCTGCCCCCGCCCTGCCCCCGCCATGGGGGGGTAACGGGACCCGCCTCGCCTCAGCCCTGCGGAGCCCCCCCGCCCTCCGCGCCATGGGGTCCCCGGCGGGCGCC